>JBBPBX010038255.1:9207-30494 GCA_038048925.1 Garcialebias charrua
AGCGGTAACGCTCCACTTCAACCCAACTCAGTTCTGCTCCCCACCTCTTTGGGTTCCACACAGCCTGTTTCATGTCTGAAAGCTCACATCTTTCAGGCCGTGCTCGACTTCATCGTTGATTTACGAACGAGCAGAAGAAGCTGAAAGACAGACTGGTCTGTGTGGCCATTTTGCAGAGCTGTTTTTGAAAGAGACCATAGTTTTCTTTTGACCAGACTGATGAGAGTTAACGGTTAGTCCGAGCCAAGACTAAAGAAGACTGCTGTTGTTAAAGCAACCCCAGTCGCAAAGGTTTGCAGCAGTTCATGCAGATACTATTTTATAAACCTTTCAGTGTCAGTTGGTGGTTTTCTGTCTGTGAACAGATAGAGGGAAGTGATAAAGGGCTACGAGTGTGGCTGTGACACACAATAAATGTCAGCGGTTGGTGATGATTTAAGGCTCTTAATGATTTCAGCAATTGGCAAGAAATCTTCTGTTCTAATATTGCTGGCTAACACTCATTTTTAACATGCGTGTTTATAGATACTGCAATGTGGCCACGCAAGATTTTAAGAGGCCGTAATAAGAGGCCGTAATAAAGATTCAGAATTTCTGTGACCATGTCAGACAGTTCCACCTCTCTTGACTGAACTGTGATGTGCACCTGCAGGGCAGCGTGGGCCACTTCGAGTAGTTGCTGACTGAGTTAAGAAGTAATTATGTGGCCAGAGACCAGAGTTTTGATGAGAATGTTGAGGACACAGCAGATGAAGATCAATGTGAAGTGCAGGACATGGACAATGAAGAAAAAAGGAAAAGTTTTATTTGCATTCAATTCTGTGGTTATTTGTAAGAATAAATAATGGCAGCAGCCAGCTGTAGCACCTTCCTCGCTCTTATAAATGCAGCAGATATTAGATGTTTATCATCTTTATTACACATCCTCACTTTAAAAGATCTGAACTATTATTTTTATAACTCACGTATTTAGAAACGTTTAATCAACAGACTAAAATTAATACTAATTTAATTGCTAAGCGTTAACCTAAAGCCAACTAGCCAATTAGTTAAATTAAAAGCAGCGAATTAATGGCTTGCCTTTACTCTGAAATTAATAAAAATAATTCACGAAGCTTCACATGAACTAACAAGGTTGTGAGTTTTATAGACAAAACCACTCTGTTTTATTTTTTTGTGTTGTTTGAGTAACTGAACTAACCATATAAGAACTCCTGTTGAAACCCTCTGTCAACTGTGAACACGCGTAACCTTCAAAAATAAAACACTTGTTTTGCACCAACACTAACACAAAGTGTTGTAAATTAACGCCTCAAACACAGAAAAGAAAAATCCTTCTGCTGATTTAAATTCATTTACACAAAGAACTCTGAGGTATTTATAAGTTCCTATAAATCAAACCCTTTCACCGTATGGACAATGTACAGTAAGCGAACTGGGTGAGATGTGACTGCAAGATGTTTCCAGCTTCACCAGTGACAGGCAGCCATAACAGAGACAAGTAATGACTCCAGAGTGTTGTTGCTGTGTGTCTGCAGAGAGACTACGGCGGCCCTCTGGCGTGCCGCAACGGGGACTGCTGGGTACTCGAGGGCGTGATCATCCCCATGAGGCGCTGCGGACACCCGGGGCAGCCCAACATTTTCATCCGCGTCTCTGTATACGTCGACTGGATCAAGAAGGTCATGGAGATGGCTTAGAGGCACCGTAGGCCTGATCTGATGTCCATCAGACATGGCTTTAACTTTTAAAACTGTGAAATGTACATTTCAAGGTGTTTAATTCCAATTTATTATGCGTTCAACTGCTATAATATTACTATGTCATACATGTTACTATGTCATACTACATGGCTCTATTCTTGGACCCCTTCTCTTCACGCTCTACCTGCTTCCGCTGGGGTCCATCCTAAGGAAACATGGTATTTCATTCCATTGTTACGCGGATGATTGCCAGATCTACTTGCCACTGAAACCAGCAGGCTCCCTCCACCCTCTCCTAAAATGTCTGGACGACATTAAGACATGGATGGCTTCAAACTTCCTAAGTTTTAACGTTCAGAAGACTGAAGTCATCGTCTTTAGCCCTAGCTCAGCTGCCGCCTCTGATCATATCAACTTGGACTCCCTCCAGCCCCGGGATGGTTTTTGACTCGGACTTTAAGTTTGATAAACAAATCAGTTCCGTTCTGCAGAAAAGCTTCTTCCAACTGCAGCAGGTAGCTAAGCTCAAGCCAGTGTTGTCCAGACCGGACCTTGAGACACTAGTCCATGCGTTCATCACAACCCGCCTGGATTATTGTAATGCACTGTATGCTGGGATAAGCCAGGGCTCCATCTCACGTCTCCAGCTCGTCCAAAATGCAGCAGCTCGGCTTTTAACTGGTACACGTAGGTCTGAGCTCATTTCACCAGTTCTGTCCTCCCTTCACTGGCTCCCCGTGCGAACTGGAGTCGACTTTAAAATCCTGATGTTGACCTATAAATGCCTAAATGGCCTTGCTCCCCTCTACCTCTCCGAGCTGCTGGAACCATATGTTCCCTCTCGGGCCCTGAGATCATCTGATCAGATGCTTTTGGAGGTGCCAAAAACACGACTGAAGCTCCGAGGAGATCGGGCGTTTTCAGTCATCGGCCCCAGACTACTCTGGAACAACCTGCCCCCCAACAGTAGACAGGCCTCCTCCCTTCATCTGTTCAAATCCCTGCTAAAAACCCATCTGTTCTCTCTGGCATTTCATACTGTGTGAGCTGACAGTGTATTTTGTCCTGTGTTTTCATTTTTAATGCTGTTGTTATACATTTTTATTATATTTTTACTGCTGTTAATTTCATGGTTTTTACCATTAGTGTGTGTTAGTGTGTGTTACTGTTTCTGTAATTTATTTTTAAATCTCTTTGATGTTGTTGTATAGCACCTTGATAACAGTTTATCTGTTTTAACTGTGCTCTAGAAATAAAGATGACTTGACTTGACTATGTCATACTACATGTTACTATGTCATACTATCGCTGTGGCGACCCCTGATGAAGGGAGTAGCCGAAAGAAGAAGGAAAAATAGAAAAACTAAGGCTGATTTAGACTTTTATTTGTGTAAAAATGCATATATCTATTTATTAAATTTTTTTTTTGCTTTAATTTTTATTTGCCGTTAAAGAGATTATTATCTCTTTAGGTGAAGTACAGTACTGGTTTGTTAGAACATTTTTCATCAGAACATATACCGGCACATGTTTTTTATTTTTATTTTATTTTTTATTACAAAAAAAAGTTAAAACTTTATATAATAATTGAACAGCAAAATTTAAACATTTTTTTTATTTTATATAACTTGTGATTTTTTAAATATATGAAGAATGCATATCAACAGTTACAAGGACATTTTCTGCATAAATACACCCATTTTTCCTGTTTTTGTTGAATATTTACTACGTTTAGAGCTTTAGATGCTTATAACCTGCTGCTGAGCATCAATGCATGGTAAAAGTTTGCCCTGACAATTAACAACTACAGTATAAGTGTTTAAAACAAGTATGAAATAAATCACAACCCCCCTGGTTCAGGGCAGAACAGCAGCCAGTTAACCTCCAGTGACAGAAAGTTTACAGAGGGCTTTAAAGAGCCGAACATCCTCCGTAAATGCGTCCATTACCACAAACTGAGCGCCTCCCCTGCTTCGCCTTGGCATTGAATGGAGCTCCAAAATACATTCTTTGCCCCCAGCCTCTAAAAGAAATCCCTCTTCTGCCTGTCTTTTGATGCCTGCCCCCACCTCTAAAGACATGCCTTTGTGCCTTATGCAGAACTGTATGCGCTGCACATTCTTTCTTGTTCTATAGGAGGATTTTTGTAACCGGGTCCTGATGAGCCCACGGAATTCAGCTTAAATAAACCTCAAGATCAGAGTCCAACTGAATGTCAGCCTGCAGAGTATGGCAGAGGGCCACTGAACTCACTCATATGCACACTAGGATGCCCCCCCCAATACCCCCCCTGCCTCTTTTCCTTTATCCCTCACTGTCTTTCTCTTGTTGATTTTTACACCAATATTTCATTTTTGCTTATTCAAACGTGTTTTATTTTTGCAGAAACAGAACTATAGGTGACTCTCTTCACTTGCAATGAGTAATACTCCTAAAAGATGACGAATCGAATTCATTTATGACAAGGAGTTCTCTGTAACATTTGTCAAAACTCTTGGGAAAGCTGACTAAAATTGTAATAAATGCTGGAAAAAAAAAAAAACATGCAAACGCTTGCTTGTTAGTTTGTTTTATGAATTTTATCAGTTTTCATGAGTTGAACACTGCTCTGTCGTGTTGTGTAATGTTGTGCCTTCTTGTTGCTCAGCGTGCGTCCGAGTTGCATAGAATAAAACGGTAAACTGCTCTTCGTTGTTACCTGAAGCTTTATATTCTGGTATCATGCCGGTAACGCTCACCTGCTGACTCCATGAAAGGTTCTGAATTTGTGGTTCCAATATTTTCATCTCTATTTTTAAGTTTGCCTAAATTGTTTCAATAAAAATATATATATATTTTAAGAGAGCAAATGAAAATAAATAGGACTATTAGTCTTGGTAGTTACACTATGGATATAGAGCCAAGATAAAATAAGTGAAAGCTTTTATTAAAAAAAAAAAAGGTAAATGGAGCTTACTTATATGGCGCTTTCCAGTGAGGGGCCCCAAAGTGCTTCACAGTACCAGCCATCCACCCATTCATACACACATTCATACACCGGTAGCGGTAGACTGCCATGCAAGGCGCCATCCAGTCCTACCGGGAGCAGCTCGGGGTTAAGTGTCTTGCCCAGGGACGCAACGAGGTATGACCGGGGATCGAACCCCAGACCTTCCGGTCCTGAGCCGGCTGCCCTGCCTCTACACCATCTCGGCCCCATTTCGGTGCTCTCAGCAGGAATTTTGGATTGTAAGTTTTCATTGTGAAAATATGAAAACATGCTTTGATGAAAATCCTCGGTTTACCTGGAAACCATTAAAACACTGCAAAGTGCAATGTTTTACATGCAAATAGCAAAAAAAGGGGGCATTTTGGTACCACTTTACAATCAAAAGTAGCTTTATAAAAGTTTTAATTTTGAAAACACACTAAATAGCCTCAATGAGCATTTTTAAAACACTTTAAAACACCGTATGCAGGCTCACGATCAAGTGCTGCATTTTATTCATTTTGGGGTAAATGTTTTTTTTACTTGTTGCTCAGCTTACTTTGTTAACTAAATCCCTTTATACACAAAACCAGCTCTGCAGATGTGCAGAATGTGCTCATGGGTGTAACTTACAAACAGATGTTTGCAATCTAAATGATAAAGAAAACAAACGGGGAGCAGATTAATGTTGGTTGACTTGGTAAGAAACAAATCAGTATTGTCCATCCATCCACAGCTGATGGCCACTTGTCCTGGATCTGCTGGAGGTTTCTTCAAGGGACTTTTTCCTTTCCACTGTTGCCTCTGTCCTCGCTTAGATGGGCGACTGCGACGAAGTGAGAACTCATAAGAAATCTGCTGGCTCCTTATGAATAACAAACTGATTTTAATGTATATGAATGTTTAGAGCGCCCTGAGACGATTTCTGTTGTGATTTGACGCTTTATAAATGAACTGAAATTAGCTGAATTACCTGCGTCTTCCTTTTTGGCTTGCAGGGGTTACTGCATGTCTTTTTCTTTAATGTTGTATCAAAGTTGGGGTTTGGGGCCTCTCTGTGGGCCATCAAACAACGTCTTAAGATGATTTCCAAAAATCAAATACATTTTGGGGAAGATGACATTTTGCCATTATTGTCCTAAACAACAAAACCAAAATTATATATTTTTTAATAACTTTAATTGCTTTTTGCCCTATTATCAGCATGAACAACAATGGTCGTTGGCTGGGACTCCAGACTTGTGAGCCCATAGGCTCACAAGTCTTTGCTGGTGGGTCAGAACCTGAGGCTGGTGTTTGCAGCCCAATTACAGGTAGTCCCCGACTTACAACGTCATCGACATACGACGTTCCGGATTTACGAGCGGACTAACGAACAGTAAAGTTGTACAGAAAATACAGCACTGGTATGTGTTTTTAGATGAAAGTGTGTTAGCTAACCGTTTGTAAACAAAGTTCTGTGCGTCATTAATTGGTGTGCATGGTGCTCTCATTGAATGTTGTACTGTGATCTTCTCTTCCGGTTTGGATAGTGAAGCACTTTCATATCTACTTATTTTTTAGCAACAGGATGGATTTTTCTGTCAAAATTTAAACCTTAAGCCTAACCTGATAACAAACCCTAACCTTAACCATTGACCTTTTATTTGACCCCCGAACCCCAAACAAACCAATGAGATCACCCTGCACACCAATTAATGATGAGAAGGGGCGACCCGACGCGTCAAGTACTGTATGTGACACGGAGGGACCCTGACACACAGCATCAATACTGTATATGACGAGTAGGGAGTGAGAACATGTTGGTTTATGAACCAGTACGTTTGTGTTGAAAAACGGTTGTTCGGCGCCAGACCCGGCTGCAGAAACAATTCAAATGGGGGGCATTCTATTTTTTCAAGGGGGCGTATTTTTTTCAACATACATTTTATTTGCTTCAAGTTGAACAGCGGCTCTGTGACCACTCCTAATACAGTGCTGTGAAGAAACAATCTCAATAAAATCACAAAATCTAAAAAAAAAAAAGAAAAAAAAAAACCAAGACAACAATAAATTATCATCTCACTTAACCAAATCATGTTAGGTTTGATGTGTGATTTTTATGACAGTTTTATGAAGGTCTGATGTTGAAAAATACCAGTTTACTTTAATGGCCCGACATGACTATGCCATGACAATATACACTAATCATTAGGAGCATCGTAGCTTCAAGATTTTTGAATACAATAAAAACAATACTGAGCTTTTGCCTATTGACCTGTTGACATTCCTCCTCTCAGCTGTAATGTTACCACAGACTTCACTGTTGTTATTGTTGACGTCGTCACTCACGTTTCTTCCGACTGGTGAGCACTGCTCGGTTCTGCTCCTTGTGCTCCCTAGGTGCTGTAGCTAACCCATAGCATGAATGTTTACTCCAGAGTTGACTTCAGTGCTTACGTTTCCAACTGAAATGGATGGTGCCGCTTCCTGTCCGCTCTCATTTACTGTATTCTACTGTCAGTTTCATTCGTTGTCCTCTTGTTTTTTGGAGAAAAGTCAGAATATCCATGATACACGGACAATGGTGAGCATGGCTGTTTCTGTTTGAAAACAGCTAGTTTGCGCATTAAGTCAGTGACCCGCCCCCCTCAAACTGTAGTTGGCTAGAATGTTGCCTTGGCTTCATTGATTGGTTGAATTGTATGACTGACAAACAGAGATAGGAAAAATAGAAAGATGTACACTCAGAGATTAAAAACAAACAAACAAAAAACTTCCCGTCGTCCAGTCAGGGGGGGCACAGCTGACTCTGTGGGGGGGCAATGTCCCTCAATGCCCGCCCATGCCGCCGGGCCTGTTCGGCGCAGCGCTAGCATACATTTTCCGACTTAAGACCACAAATCCGGATTTACGAGCGACACGTGTTTCGGGTTCCGACATAAAATGTTCGTCTTACGAGCGACTCGTAGGAACGGAACTCACTCGTAAGTCGGGGATTACCTGTATTTATCATCTATTATCAGTAATTCATTAGAATGACCTGCTGTTTCTTCATGAGCATGCATGCGTTTTCTGTTTGCATGTGGCACGATCGATTGCCAGAACCAGGGTTCAGAATGGTCCACAAGTGCACAGCAAGGAGAACCTCCTTTGTGACTGCAGAGGTTTATGGCCCCGTGGATCTGTCCCGAGTGTGTGTGTGGGGCAGTGGGGGGAGATAACAGCAGGGAAACCTCTGGCTGAAGCTGTGCAGACCCTCATGGTTTCTGCAGGAGCAAACTGAACCGTTTTTCCTCCCTTCTTTGGGGAACTTCCCAGACACTCTCCTCCTCCTCCTTCCTTTCAGACCCCCACTTTTGAGAACCCCCCCCGGAACCAGACCCTCCAGTCTAAATGCCCGTCTCTCTTCTTTTTTTTTTCTCCCTCCCTCTCAAGTGGGTGGTCCGGTGAGCTGCTCGGGGCGGGCTCCTCTGTTTTCAACCCTCCTGCCCCTCTTCGTCTTGAAACATGCTTTAATAGAGAAAGTATGCAATGCATACTGCCCTGCTGCACCCCCCCAACACACTGCATCTGGGGTATTCGTGACTGGACGTCTGGGGGGATCACACACACATTTCCGATTAGGAGGGAGGGAGGGAGTGAGAGTGAGGGAGGGAGTGAGAGAGAGAGAGGGGTTACCCTTTTCATTGCAGCCAATGAGACAGTCCATACACTAAAGATTTTTCAGAGTTGTGCAGGAGCACAAAGTGGACGGAGTGTGTGCGCGCGCGCGCGTATGGGAGCGTGTGTGTGTGTGTTCCAGGTAAAACTGCAAAACCGACTTTAAAGGTAAGTGGAGCTGTCGCCGCCGCGCGTGCACGAACGAGAACGTGGAGATTATGCATGCATGCACACATGCTGTAAAGAAAAAAGAAAAGAAAAAGAGCGTTTCGCACCTGTGTGTTCCTTGTCTTTTGTCCTTGGGAAAGTTTGTTCCAGCTCCATGAGTTCCCCCCTCCCGGACCTGTTGCCTTATCTCTACACACCCCCACACCACCACACTTCCACCACCAAAAACCAAACATAAGAAAAAAGATGGAAACATAGAAAAAGAGACTCTCCGCGTAAAAACGGTGTTGTTCCGTGCGCGTGTGCCAGTTGACGCTCGGAGCCGCAGAAAGGTTTATTTTTATTTATTGTGATTATTTAAAAGCCGACGGGCTCCTCCGCGCGCCTCCTTTCCAACGACGCGCGAGCACAACGTGTGTTTCTGGTCACTTCTACCGCCCAGCAGCAGAAAGTACATTCAGTCCCGGACTGGACCGCCAGCGCACGACTTGTTGAGAGGACGGAGAGTTGTCCCCCACAACAATCAGGGGGTGAGGAAGCGACGTCTCTTTGCGTTTCTCTTGTGCGTTTTGCTCAAACTACTTCAACTCCGGCGCCTTCTTGATAGGAGCAAACCACCACCTTGGTACAGGAGCAGTCACAGATTTGAGCTGATGTATGAACGTAGCACAAGCAAGGAGCTTTTGTTTTGCACTGTCTAGTTTATTCCCGGCAGTTCATCTTAAATGGTTCGAAAGCCCAGTTGTTTCTACATGCATGCCGCATTTGTAAGGAAACTGTGAAGCACGCAGAGCCATGAAATATGTCCCAAACCTTCTCTGCCAAGGCCAAACAACTTTTTCTGGCATTGCTTGCTTTGAACTTCTGGTACACCAAGTTCTGACAGTCAGGTGCCTTGTTGACACCTGTCTCACAGTCTGGGACTGAACTCTAAAGCAAGTCTTAAGTGCTTTACGTTGTCACCATTGTATGTTCCCAATGATGACATTGCTTCTCTGTATTTAAGCCATCTCACCTGGGATTCACCAGGTGGAGCAGTGGGCAGCTTTAGGCGACCGGGGAGCCGTACAGTACAGCGATTAGGTGTCTTGCTCAGAGACACCACAAAATGTGGGAATGGCTGGGAGTCAAACCGCAACTTTCTAGTCCCAGGTCGACTGCCCTATACCTCTACCCCAAAATGACAATGCTGACCATCTCAGAATGACTAGGGTCAGCCTCGGCATGCTGTTCAATCCAGATAAACTAACTACGGTACTCACTTGGCTAAGGCTTACTTTCATTGCTGGCTGAAAAATGGGATGCCATTCCACAACAGTGTTGTGACCAACAGCATGAGGAGATGCCAGATTGTTTTGGCTGCGTATGGTTCTTCCACATGCAACAGTAGCCGTGTTTCCATCAAGGTTTCTAGATGCGCATTTTGAAGTATCGCATCAGAAAAGCTGAATGGAAACGGCAAGATGCAAATGTACTTCCTCTAATTCCCCAAAAAGTTGATACGCTCGCTTGAGGTGGTTTTTGGGTTCTTCGAAACAGAGCTGATGCGCAAAACGACAGATGGAAACAGATTTGCCGACTCAGTTCTGCCGTAGCGAACATTCACGTCACGTGACTTCGTCTCCGGACAACATGTAACATCGCTAAAACTAGTTGGCATGACAGAATAAATACAACTTGCCCGATAGCAACACATTCCTGAAATATTCTCTCCATTTTGACGAGATCTGTGGTCGGGTCCTGTTTTCAACCGCTACTTCCTGTTTACTGTAGACATGCGTAACGCTGACGTCTGACGTAATGACGCTGACGTCTGACGTAATGACGCTTTGCGTGGCCTGGTAGATGCGCTTCAAGCCAGTTGATGGAAACACTTCTGCTTCGCATTATTTTTTGTTTACATTTTTGCGAATTTTCAAAAATGCACTCAAAATTCGTATTGAAAATAGATGGAAACACGGTTTGAGGCCCCCTTTTGTTAAATGAATACATTTTTTAATTGCAACAAGTATTGTTTCTGTCAGGAACTACTTTGTATACTGAAAATATGTCACCAGCTCTTACAGCTGTTGCACAATTTTTGTAGCAAATAAGCCTAAATAAGAGGGATATGTTCTGACAAAGAAACGTATATAAAATATCAGTTATCAGCCGAATAAGTTTTAACGTATCGGATAGCAGCCAAAAATCCAATATCCTGCATCCCTAGTTTCTGAAGACGTCTACCATCCAATCTAATGATATAGTAGCTGATTAAACTACAGGTATTCCCCGTCTTACGAGCGCTCTAACATACGATGTTCCGGACTTACGAGCTGCCGAACGAACAGTAAATTTGTAAAGAACATTAAAAAAAATACAGCATTTTTATGTGTTTTTAGATGAAAGTGTGTTAGCTAACCATTTGGAAACACGTTTCCGACCATGTTTATGAACTAATATGAACGTTTTTGATGAAAAACGAGTGTTCGTAGTAGCGCTAGCATAAATGTTCCAACTTACGAGCGAAAATCCGGACTTACGAGAACACGTGCTTCGTGTTCCAACATACGAATTTTCATCTTACGAGCACCTCGCAGGAACGGAACTCGCTCGTAAGTCGGGGACTACCTGTATTGGCATTATCAGAGATTTGGCAAAGGGTTTCATGAGGTGAAGCTCACAAGGGCATTTTCCTAATGAATGCGGCACCATAGGAGAAATAAACAGGCTTTCCAATAGTAATATCTATTGTTAAGAAGTTACAACAAATAATCAGCCACACACAATTTTCTTTACTTTTGTGCAAAGTTTACATTTTAGTACTAAAACCCTTAAACTACATGACAAAGAAATTCAAATTGAAAATAAATCATACTATCCAAGACCAAGTCAAGTAGAAGCGATCATGTCCAAAAAGTTTTTACAAGCAGTGTTTGTGTGTGCATGTTTTTTTTGTTTTTTTTTTGTCACAGTTGCACAAGTTTTACGTTCCGGCATCGCCACACCTTCAGCATTCACAGCTCCCATTGAGAAATACTTTACAGACTGAGAGCAGGTGGAAATGCAGAACTGAACACTGTAGATGCAGATTTTGCATGGCAGACTGAGTTGTGAATATCTGTGCTACTTTTAGTCTCTGCACGCCACGCTCATGTTTCCTTGGGTTTGCCAGAGCTCTGTCTATGTTCCGATGAGCCCAGTGCCAAGGCTTATGTATGAGCAGTTCCCACGGTTGCTCTTGGAAAATGTTTCGGTGTGATTGTGAATTATCCTTGTGATGACATGACACATTAGATAGTACCGGTAGTTGGAATTGCTTTTGCTCACTGTACTAAAAAGGCTGGTTAGAGGGAAAGAGTTGATCTAGAACAGGGGTCTGCAACCTGCGGCTCTGGAGCCACATGTGGCTTTTTGGTTCCTCTGCAGCGGCTCTTTGGTTCCTCTGCAGCGGCTCTTTGGTTCCTCTGCAGCGGCTCTTTCAAGCTTTGACCAAAACTGACATAAAACTGAATGTTATTGGTTGTTATATAAACAATAAAAAAGGACTAGTTTAACTCTTCCTGTAATTTCTTTTGCTGGAACATGTACAAGGAGTAAAACATACTCACTTTAACTTAATGATTTATTTCTGTATTTAATTTTTCCACAATAAAAAAAAAAAAGCATAGGTCCGCATAGTTCATAGTTTTTATTAATAATTTTTATTTTATTTTAACTACCCACACTCCCTTTTACAAGAATCTGGTCTTTTCATTTGTCTTCAATTGTAAAAATCTAAATTATTTGACATTATAGCTTTATAATGTCACCCATAAAGGCCACAAAACCCCCTCCAACAAACCTAAAGTGGCCCATGGGCCACCAGTTGATCCAAAAAAGCTAAGTCTGGTCCTCTGTACAGTCAAAAAAGCAAAACAAAACAAAGCAAAAAAAAAAATAAAACTGTAGAAACGTTTCGTCTTTCGTCCGAAAGACTTCCTCAGTCTGGCTCAGTTGATAATCACAGCAGGTTGTTGCTGCGGCTCTGATCACTTTTATTTAGTGAACGAAGGCATAAAATGGCTCTTTTGATCGTAAAGGTTGCAGACCCCTGATCTAGAATAATCGCAGCACTTTTCCTCTTTGCTGTGATCGCAGCAGCTCTTGATACTCAGTTCTCCTCTCCTTGAAACCCTTGAGGCTGCTGCTCCAGGCTTTGATGCCCACACTCTTTGAAGCAGGTGGACAGACGCAGGCATGAGTAACAGTGGGACCAAAGAGCCATCTCCTGAGTCGAGCGCTGCTCAGTCGCACGAGGAGCCTCAGCGCAGAGGCAGGGGTCGACCACGCAAACAGCAACAGGTACAATCTCGGAAGGTGGCTGCAGTTAGCTCTAAACCCAGCTTTATGTGTTTAGTTGAGACAGAAATGCTTACAAATGTGTCCTTTGGTAGTTTATAGTAAATAAAGCCGTTTTGATTTGTGAGTTTTGACTCCAGATCTTCTCTCTCTGAAGGAACCGGTTGGACCACCAACTCCAAAGCGACCGAGAGGACGACCAAAAGGCAGCAAGGACAAAGGCCCCAGAACCGCACTGAAGGTTAAACCTCATCACAGCACGTTCATACTGATCTATATTATGTATTATTGGGGCGGCCGTGGCACAGTGGTAATGGCAGTCGACCCCCAATCGGAAGGTTGGAGGTTCGAATCCCGCGTCCGCCCACCATGTGTCGTTGTGTCCCTGGGCAAGACACTTAACCCCGAGTTGCTCCCGGTAGGTCTGGATGGCGCCTTGCAAGGCAGGCTACCACTACCGGTGTATGAATGTGTGAATGAATGGGTGGATGGTTGGTATTGTAAAGCGCTTTGGGGCTCCTCACAGGGGGCTGGAAAGCGCTATATAAATAAGCTCCATTTACCATTTATGTATGTTGGGCTGCTGTGGCTGAGTGGTTAGAGACGTTGTCCTCCAATGCAAGAGCTGGGGGTTCAATTCCACCACATGTCGAAGTGTCCCTGGGCAAGATGCTGAACCCCTTGTTGCCTCTGATGTGTGTCCCATCTGTATGAATGTGATAAAGCACTGATTACTCTTTGTAGAGCTCTAGTAGTGTATGAATGGGTAAATGAGGACACAGAAGCCGTTTTCACATTGCACGGCCCTCCCCAGTCCGGCTCGTCCCTGGTTGGCCCAGAGCCAGCCCTGGCCCGCCCCCGTTCATTACGCATTATGTGGAGAGCAAGCCTTGAAGTGGGTAGGGTGTTCTCTTGAAGTGGGTGGGGTGTTCACTTGACGTGGGTGGGGTGTTCACTTGACGTGGGTGGAGTGTTCTTGTGTGCGCGCTTACAGTGTTTTAAGAGAGGACACGCTGCTAAAAAATATTTGTTAGCTGAATATATATATTAGTGTTTCTGCGTTAAAGTTTTGTTAATAACTGATTACAAATCAGCTTATGTTATGACGTAAATAACACGAAGCGCGCACCAATACAGAGCATTTCCGCCTTTCAGCGCGACCTGAAGTTCATTAAAATATAACTAATATTGTCTAACTCTTGCGCGTAGCCAGGGTTTTAAAATATAACTGATAATCTCTAACTCCTTTGCGTAGCTAGAATGTTAAGAGGGGTGATTGCTTTATAGGCAAAGTGGACTCCTGAAAAACCAATCCGCCGCTGTGGCTCAGAGAGATCGCGCTCGGCTATTACACTCTTTTATCTTGACCCGGGGAAGCGGGTTCGCTTCCCACCTGGTACAAGTTTTTTTACGTTTGTCTTTTATTGGAGTAAATAAAAAGGAGTTGTGTTAACCAAACAAACTCCTTTTTATTTACTCCAATAAAAGACAAACGTAAAAAAACTTGTACCAGGTGGGAAGCGAACCCGCTTCCCCGGGTCAAGATAAAAGAGTGTAATAGCCGAGCGCGATCTCTCTGAGCCACAGCGTCGGATTGGTTTTTCAGGAGTCCACTTTACCTATAAAGCAATCACCCCTCTTAACATTCTAGCTACACACGACTCAAAGTACTTAAAGGGGACCACATATAGGTCTTTAAAAATTTTATGTTATGTCTGTGTGCTATCTTGACAATATTAATTCATTTTAATACACAAAATAATTCTTAGATAATTAATTATACCCTTTTTAATTCTGCCATTTTTAACTTTCGTTTTGAACGACCGGTTTCTGATACTGAGTTCTGAAGTCCACGCCCTTCAAAGATCTGTTTACGCCCTCTGTAACAGCCAGTATCTGTAATGTGTTGTTGTTTTAAAATTAGCTCTTTTTTTATTACTCATTTGACTTACTGTTAGTGCTAGCTTAAGATAACTTACCGAAACCCGTCTGAGCGCGCCGCAATTTGCTGCTCCTTTTAGCATTAGACCACCCGAATCCGATGCTAATGTTAGCTTGTTCCTCTTCCGGTGTTCGCCAGCTCCGCTCGTTGCACGCGGAGATTTTGGGAGTTATCGCTGTTCCAGTCAAGACAACACAAAGTTCACCAAGTGTCTCCCGTAAATTAATCCGTAAGGAGAAGGTCCTCGCTGCTGCGAGGCTGCAGCGAGGCTGTACAGTTGAAGCTCCGCTCCATCGCGCCAGAAGAGGGTCCCGTTGCCGCCGGTCCCTACGCCGGGGGTCTGCTCGTTTAATTTTTGCCGGCTGCGCGTTGGGAGCGATCGCAAATACACTAAAAATTGAACTAAAACATAAAAATAACAATTATACTTTATTTATAAAGCCATTTAAAAAAACACAGCTGCAACAAAGTGCTGTACACATGAAATTAAGAACATATAAACAAAAGATGAGATGAAATCATGAAAAACAACAGTCATGTGTTTAATACAGAAGTGGGTTGAGCCAAACCAGGGGTTGCTAGGCGAGGGGCTGGACTCATGTTGGGGTGGGTTGTGGGAAGTGAGAAACGAACCGTTTTTATCACAGACAAATAAATCTACTTAGAGTAAATAAACCACTGGGTGCATTTCTTTGGCCTTAGGACTGTTTTTTTATGAAGTACATACCCAAAGTTGAGTAAAAAAAACATTAAAAAGTGAATTTTGCATGTGGTCCCCTTTAAGTTACTTAATAATTAGTTGAATGAATATTAAGGCTGATTATCTGCCTTTTTTAGACAAATGCATGGTAAAAGGCCCTTCTATGGGCAGCAGTGTTGTTTTTCATGGCAAGAGTGCTTTGGTGCAACACTAGCAGACACCAAAATAAGTTATTGACCATCACACACCCCACTAAAAGCAGTCGCCCCAAGGCCAGGGAAGAGCTGTTCATCAGTCGACCGCCACGTCTTGCATAGCTCTACTGTATAAGATGTTGAGGGGAGAGTTGTCTTATTTATCCAAATTAGTAGCAGTGCCACAACATTTAGGTTGTTCAGATAAATGTCAGCTTGCAAGATTAGTCTAATGCTAATGTGCATTTACACTTCAGATTGTGGTTCAGCTCTCAAGGATAACATCAAAAAAATTGTTGCTGAATCATAGTTTTATAAAGCTCAAACCAGGCTCCACCTCACCCAGTGCATTTATTGCTGCTTCATATTCATAAATATACTGGTACGAAAACGGACATCTTATGACTTTTAATCTGCATGACAATTTGAAAACTAGGACTTATTGTTGGGTAGTACTGTACTTCTACTTTATGACACTGTGACTTATACTGAAGTTAATCATCTATACAGGAACCAATAAGAGCAAATTCACTATTTAAAATAAAAGAAATGTGCTCTGACATGCACATTTTATGACAGTTTCATACATGTTGCAACATTTCCTGATGATTAATAAAAGTTATGTATTTTACAGCTCTGATTAATCTTGTTAAAAGATGATTTCTTAACTTTTCTGAAGCTGTTTGGATCAGAAGATCAATTTGCGTTTCTTCTGTTGGCAACTTTCCATTCAACTGTCTGTTTGTTTTGTAGGTTATTCTGCAGCGCTTTACTTCTGGAAAGCCAGTACCGTATTTTTTGGAGTATAGGTCGCACCTTTTTATCATTTTTTCATGGCCTGCGACCTATACGCAGGTGCGACCTATATATGGCTTTTTATCACTTTCGGCGAAACAAATGTTTAAATCCAGCTCATTTCACAATTACGTTCGTTTATTAAGGAAAAGTTTAGCTCAGACATATATTTGCTATAATTTTTATCAAACAAATAATTGTTTTTAAGTGTTAATCTTCTTAAAAGCCTTGCTGTGCGCTCCTGTGGCAGACATTTGCAGCAGAGCTAAACGTAGGTGCGACCTATCTAGGGATTTTTCCAATCTATTGGTGATAATTGGACAATGCGACCTATACTGTGAGTGTGAGAGTGGATGGTTGTTTGGTGTGAGTGAGACAGGTCCCTCTTGTAAATGAGTCCCCGTGACTCAACGAGGCTAGCCTGTATAAATAAAGGTTGAATGAATGAATGAATGAATACACCGGTGCGACCTATACTCCGAAAAAGACGGTAATCCATTTAAAGATGTGTGGAAAAAATATTCTTGGCCATTGTTTTGTTTTCCTAAAACATCTAAAAGAAGCATTCGATGAAAATGAAGGAAAAAAATATATGTAATTTTTTTTGTACATCACTCGCTCTTAGGAAACAATTATTGTCAAGCAGCTACACTTGCTAAACTTGTTACAACATGGCAGAGGGAAGTATTTCACAAATGAAGCTGCCAAATTGAAAACACAGATCCATTCTTTGGATTTCCAAAATCTGGATTAGGAAGCCTTTCTCAGCAAGTAAAGCTGTAAAAAAACAAATAATCCATTAATGTAGACGCTGAAGTGGTTTGGGGTGTTTTAAAATCTTTTTATTGTGAGACTGAGCTCCTCATTTGTGTTCAGGTAGGCCTTTAAACCTGTGTAGCTCCTGGGAGGGATGTTTCCCATCAGCCAACAGAAACTTAAGCATGTCTTCAGAACCATAAGTCTTAGATGAAATGTGCGATCGGCGCGATTGTTTAAAACTTTGGTGCGTTTCTTCTCAGAAAGCAGAGCCTGTGGGGGAAAGACGACCGCGAGGGCGACCGAGGAAATGGGTACGGAGCGCACATCGACACTTCTGGATTTACGACAAACGTTTATCCTTTTTAAAACGGTTCTGTCTGCTGGAGCTGCTGCGGTTCCTGCAAGCCCGTTTCTCTCTGTAGTGAACTGAACCCGCTGCCTGTCTCTTCACAGCCTCGAAAAGTTGCCCCCGAAGTGACTGAAGAGCAGCAGGTGAGGTGCTTCAGTTTTGACTTGACACAGCACTTTCACACTGATCACAACCGCTCGGGAGGTGAAAACTACGGTGGCCCCAAGGTGTAAATGAACAACATTTTAAAAAACAGAATTACATTTGGAAAAACACAACAAAAACAACAAAAACACAACAACATTTCAAAAAACGAAATTACATTTGAAAAAACGGAATTGCATTAAGCCAAAGCAGAAGTGGCCGGAATCACATTAGAAAAAAACAAATTACATTAAGCCAAACCGGAAGTGGCCGAAGCGGAAGTGGCCCAAATCAAATTAGAAAAAAACGGAATTACATTTGGAAAAACACAAAAACACAACAAAAACACAACAACATTTGAAAAAATGAAATTACATTAGAAAAAAAACAGAATTACATTTGAAAAACAAAATAACATTTGGAAAAACGGTATTAATTTACGACAAACATAAAAACATTTTTACTTTATTGACAACATAAAACCGATCACAGTATACAAAGTGTAAACACACACAAACACACGGAGGTAGTTAGTTAGCATGCTATCCTTTAGCCTTAACAACATAAAACCGAACACACTACACGCACACAAACACACACACACGGAGGTAGTTAGCATGCAGTGCTGGGCAGCGCTAATCCAAAAATTAGTTCCGCTATTTCTAAAGCACTAATTAATTTATTTAGGTCCGCAATTTCAAAAGCACTAATGTCTTATGAAAATTAGGGGAAGCTAAATTCTAAACCGCTAATTAAATTCAACAATTGCTAGCCAACAAGTTATGCAATATTTGCACTAGACTGCCAACTAGCGGTGCATGAACTGTTATACACCTTTATCCTACCTCTTACGTCACAGCAGCAGCTTCCCATTAACTCCTCCTGACCCACCTGGATATTTACAGTCCTGGACAGAAGAAACATCACAGTTGGCAAAAAGAGCAACAAACATTTAAAAAAAAAACTTTACATGTATTAACAGCTGCACGTACAAATTATATTCTTCATTACACATGCACATACTTTGTATTTATTTTTTTAGATTATCCTATATCTGTTAAGCACCTTGGTCAATGCAAGGCATTGCAGGAAGGTGCTATACAAATAAAGTTTATTACATTATTATTATTATAACTTCAATTCAAAGACCACATCAACAGTACAGGTAAAATTAAAGTTAGAGATCAAGTTTTAAAGTGCACTTCCAAGTTGTATCCAAGTTTAATTCATATAAGAGTCAATTAAGCTTAATTTACTTCAATATTGTTTCAAAAAACAAATAGTAATTTCTTTTTTGTTGCGCAACCGAAAAATAAATTAAACCAATTCCAAAATTCTATAGGCAGTCAACAGATTTAATGAAAAGTAACTAAAATGATCCTAAAAGGATGAAATTACAAAAATCAAAGGATTTATTTAATACTTTACGTACATATATTCTATTCGGCCACGAAATTAACAAAATGAGATGATCTTTTAATCCTAAGACCACTTTTAAATCTCAAATACACGGGCGTATCGCCACCGCATTTCTACATAAAAGCATATCTGTCAAGCCCCCTCCCTCTCAGTTTTCAAATCCCGGTTAAAAACTCACTACTACTCCATCGCTTTCAATGCCAGCTGATTTGTATTGGATCGTTTGATTTATGATCTGCAATGTTTTTTTTATGTTTTTCGTGTTGTACTTCATTGTCTGTGTTGCCTGTTGCGTGTTTGTTTGTCCAGCACTTTGGTGTGGACTTGTTCCTGTTTAAAGTGCTTTATAAATAAAATGGTATGGTATGGTATGGTAAGTCTGCCGTTTTGGCCGGGAAACTACCGTATTTTACCCCTCTTTCCCGTTGTGATCCCGAATTATTATTTTCCCGGAAATCTCCCGTATTATAATATTATAAAAAAAATAAAAAAAAACATTCCGGTGCCTCTGTCACTAGCCTCGCGAGAACTGCCACCTGCAGTCGCCTCGGTGGCAGTTCTCGCGATGTTAGGGCTGGCGCGGTTGAGAACAAACCCGGAAAAACACAGATGGATGTAACGAGAAGTAACGAGAGAGGACGCGTCCCTGCCAAAAAAGTTAAGACTTCGTGTAAATATGTTGAAAAATGGGACAGCGAATTTACTTTCCTAAAGTTTATTACGCGTTTTTTAAGATTTGTAACTGCGACTTTAGTGTCTCTCATGGGGGAAGGAACGATGTCCGTCAGCATGAAAAATCCGTCAAGCACAAAGGTAAGCCTGTCAGATTGTGATCACATAACTGGTTTGAAAGAGGCTGATAGGTAGTTATTTTAGATTTCTTGTAAACCTGTCTTAAAATGTAAGGGGTTCTGGACTTTGCAGGGGTCTGAAACCTGCGGCTCTGGAGCCACATGTGGCTCTTTGGTCCCTCAGCAGTGGCTCTTCCAAGCTTTGATCAAAAATAACTTTAAACTGAATTTTATTTGTTCTTATAACAACAAAAAGGGCTAGTTTTAGCAGTTTTTCCTGTCTTTTCCTTTGCAAATGTGTGAATACTAGAACTAATAGAAGGAGTAAAACATAAGTTAACTTTATTTATTCAAAGTAGGATATTTAATTTTTCCACAATTAAAATAATTTACCTAGACCTGCATAGTTCATTATTTTATTTTTTAATTGGGAAAGATCACATTATTTTTCCTTCTTTATGATAATCTGGTCTTTTTTAGTCTAAAATGTAAAAATATCAACAAATCATTAGATATTTTCAGCTTTACAATGGCCAGAAAACTACAGGTCAGAAAATTGTCCTTTAACAAACTTAAAGTGGTCTGTGGGCCACCAGTTGAGAATCCCAGTTGTAGCAGGTATTGTGGCTCCGGAAACGTTTAATTTAGTGAACAAAGGGGCAGAAATGGCTCTTTTGATCATAAAGGTTGCAGATCCCTGGGCTAGTGGGATGGCTCGGCGTACCCGGCAGAAAATTTCCCTTATTTTTAAATCCAAAACTTGACAGGTATGCATAAAAGCAAAGGTGGGCGAATGAACGCTAGGGAGCGCTAAAGCGCTATTCCGCTTACAGTGGACCTAAACTTTTTGTCAGCGTTTTTGTGAATTGACTAACTTTTATAATTCATAAGCGGATTTCTGCTATTTTTATTTAAAATGCAGTACCGCTAATAACTAATTATCTATCAGTAAAAACCAATAAACTTATTTACAAGCTCATAATGCTGCTTGTTTTACCTTTTTCCCCACCGTAAACAGCAGAGAGGAGGAAGGGTTGGAGGGGGGAGGGAGGGTTGGAGGGGGGAGGGAGCAGAGGGGGGGATCTACCATGTAGGTAAATGCCTGGGGATCCCATCAGCATGAGGCCCCGGCCCCGCCGCGCCCCGGCCAGTCACCTAATTCCTAACATTGATCCTGCTTGTTAATCTACATTTAACATAAAAATAATTATAGTTACGATGAAAACAATCATTAAATAAGCAATTTAAAAAACGGTTGATTTCATTATCCCCCTACTAAAAATGGACTATTCCATCTCGACAGCTTCCGGGTTAGAGGTGAACTCAGAGGCTAATTCCGTGGCTAGCTGTTTGTGCTGGGTACTTGGACAAATCCTTAGAAAACCCAGCTGTT
>JBBPBX010038256.1:10235-30493 GCA_038048925.1 Garcialebias charrua
TTTTTTTCGTCAGAATGAATGGAAACTGTCATATCTCAGCCAAAAATTTGTCTAAAAATATGGGAAAAAATCCATAAATATGTCGCTTCGCCCTATAAGTCGCAGGGCATGCAAATTAGGCAAAAGGTGTGACTTATAGGCCAGAAAATACGGTACATATTTTTTAACTCGACATTAACAAAATAAAGCTCGAGTAGAACTTGAGTAGTTGATGATGTCATAGGATCTTAAAATGCAAATAAATAAATAAATAAAATGCAAAAAAATGTAATTTATTATTTACAAAAAATAAATAAAAGACCAACAAAACATTGGGAGCATATATTATGCTCCTACCATTTATCATACTGCAAATAAGTCACAGGAAAAACAAAAACTATTACCGTAGTTATTATTAAGATGCAAAAGTGAAAGTAACGTGCAGCACGTCAAAAACGAAACTTAATAAAAGTGGTTTAGTTTTAAAGATTAAGATTAATATGTTTATAGGTTTTTCACAAGTTTAGAGATTCATATTTTTTGCTTTTTGTTTGTGAAGCTGGTTCTGGTTCGGTCGATTGGACATGGTTTTACACCATACAGTATTCTGTGACCTGCAACAGTGCATGCAACACCACCCCCTATGGTCACAATATATGAGGTCACAGAATTTGGTGTAACACCGGTTCGCAAGTAGTGTTGCCAGATTGGGCGGTTTACCGCCATTTGGGCGGTTTTCATTCTCTACTTTTGGGGTAAAAAATAGCTTTGGGCGGGTGGGGATAATTTGGGCGGATTTGGAGTCAGATCGGCGGTTTCTGAGTTAAACTATTACCGGTAAACACATTTCAAACAATCATTCATCATTGTCATCTGCCAGGGCGATCACAACAGAGAACTGGTGAGGCAGTGGACACCTCGTTGAGTGGGCTGGCCCGTAGCGGCGGTACGTCAGAGCGGCCGCCATATTGGATGTGGCAGAACTGCCAGTCAACTGACAGAAGGAAACGGACTGAACTTCATAAAGCGCTGTTTTACAAAGTGTTTTATGTCGATGCCTGTCATTCACACACTAATATATTTGGAAAACAAACATGCACCAAAGATAATATTTATAACTTTTAAAGTGATTATTAAAAATGTTTATTCCTTAAATGTTTAGGTTATAGGTAAACACACTAAGCCAACAATATTTTGAGTGTTTACAACTAATAAAGTGTGTAACACTATTACTGATAGGCCGTCTTATCTCAAAACGCCTGGGATGTTTTGTAAACTTGACGCTCTCATCCTCCCAAATCTGCTACTCCATGGACGTCAGTGGAGCCCAGCTGAAAAAACATTTGTCATCGGTTCAGAACTTTGGCTTCGTTTTCTGGCAGTGGCCGGCAGCCCCCCCCCCCCAAGTACCTGCCTTTGAGACTCCTCTCTCCTCCCCCTTCTGCGTAATGTCGGCGTCATTATGTGCTTGTGTGCGAGATTTTTTTCATTACCACATGTTTGACCTTCACAGGTCAGAAATGTGTTAGGAATTTTTTTTTTTTTGTCTCCAAACCCTATTGTGTCATTTTTCACCACTTTTGTCTGTCCAACAGGTCTCACTTGTAAATGAGTCTTCGAGGCTCAATGTGATTTATCTGTTTAAATAAAGGTTGAATGAACTGTGATGATAAATACAGAAATATTCATTAGTGAACATTTAATGTGTCTATAATAATCAGATCCTGAAATGTGACGTGTTGATTTTCTTAATAAAGAGCACCAATGATCACATTTAACTGGTTTTGATTAATCACATTGAACATGTTAACACCAATACTGTATATCTTTACAGGAGTTGGGGGTATTTTGTGTGTGTATGTGTGTGTATGTGTGTGTGTGTGTGTGTGTGTGTAATATATATATATATATATATTTTTTGTAAATACAGAAGTAAAAAATAAATAAATAAAAGTGTTGGATAAACGAGGGAACGTTTCTACAATTTTTTAGCCCATCCAGAGGACCTAATTTACCCCCTTTTTTTCCTGCTTGGATTAATCAACCATCAGGATGTTGTATGTGATGTGTCACGTGACACTTTCTGAACGGTCCGTCAACGCAGCTCGAGGCGCGCTCCACTCCCAGTCTGCCTGTGTTTAAAGAGGCACTCAACCCACTGTGAAACGGTAGCCCCCAGACCAGATTCAAAATCTTCATGAAAATGGGAGTGTCGAGAGACAAGGAGGGGAGGAGGTGGGTGGTTGTGCTGCGTTCACGCCCCCTCTAGCAACAAACCAAAACAAACTAAAACTCTAGCAAACAACTTATAGCAAGAAACAACAAAGAATAAATATAATAATAATAATAATATCACATTTTTGTCATCTGTGTATGTTTCCATACAAGACGAAATTTGACTCTGCATTTAACCTAATCACCACCAGGTGGGGCAGTGGGCAGCTATAGAAAGCGCGCCGGGGAGCAATGGGGATGAGGTGTGCTGCTCAAACACACCAGAAGTTATGCCGTGACTGGGGTTCGAACCTGGGTCCTTCGGGTCCCAAGTCAGTTTCCCTGCCACTACACCATATGTAGATGTATTTATCTATTCTCACTAGGGCTGAACGATTTTGGAAAATAATCTAATTGCAATTTTTTTTTCTGTAAATTGCAATTGCGATTTAAAACGCGATTATTTTTTAAATATCTTGAAGAATTTTTCAACAAACAGAAGCAATAAATCAATCTGTTTTATAATAAACAATGTCAGATTTATTTATTTAAAGCAGAGATTACAATAAAGCAAACAAATCTATGCCTTTTCTTTTCACCATTTCTATTTTTTCTTGTTTCATAAACATAATAGTAAACATGTTAAGTGAACTTCCTAACTACTGTCTGAACTTCACATGACAGTTAATAAATAAATATAAAAAATTAGATATAAAAAAATTACTGTTTGAAGTTCAAACAGTTGGGTCAGTGATCCCTGTCGGCTGATATTTTGCTTACTTGAAGTTGAAGCACTGGTTGTTGTCATTCTAGCCATGCAACCACCGTAAATGTCTTTGTGGTGTTTTTTTTAAATGTTGATAAAGATTTGTGTCACGTGACCAGTCAAATTGCAGCCTTCGCGATTATCTTGACCGGGTGAAGCAGGTTCGCTTCCCATCTGGTACGAAGTAATTTTACTTTTTTTTTTATTGGAGTAAATAAAAAGGAGTTTGTTTGGTTAACACAACTCCTTTTTATTTACTCCAATAAAAAAAAAAGTAAAATTACTTCGTACCAGGTGGGAAGCGAACCCGCTTCACCCGGTCAAGATAAAAGAGCTTAATAGCAGTTGGCGAACGCTCTGAGCTACAGCGGCGGACTGGATTTTTAGGTGTCCACTTTACCTATATACCATTCAATCCTCTTAACATTCTAGCTGCACGTAGAAGTTAGAGATTATTAGTTATATTTTAAAACCCTGGCTGCGCGCAAGAGTTAGACAATATTAGTTATATTTTAATGACATTCAGGTCACGCGGAAAGGCGGAAATGGGTGCGCGCTTCGTGTTATTTACGTCCTAACATAAGCTGAATTGTAATCAGTCATTAACAAAAATTTAACTCAGAAACACTAATTCAGCTAACAATTATTTTAGGGGTTTCTGTAGTTAAATATTAATGAAATTCAGCCCTCGCGCTGAGGTTGTTTGAATGAGTCCCGCCCCTGCTGCAAACAACGAATCAAATGTGAGCAGTACATGACGTCAAACTGGGTCCGTGGGGCCGGCCCGATAAGAACCACGGTGGAGATGGTTCCAAAACAAGGCGGATCCCGGGCGGAAAAGGAAAATGCGAACACGCCGAACCCGGGTTAGAAGCAGGGTGGAGCCGGGGAGAGCCGGGGAGGGCTGGCCAATGCGAAAACGGCTTCTGTCCTCTGCATCCGCTGTCCTCACTCCAACTACCTTCATGTCCTCTCGAACTGCATCCATATATCTCCTCTTTGGCCTTCCTCTGTGTCTTTTTCCTGGCTGCTGCATTTCTAACATCCTTCTACCAATATACCCACTGTCCCTCCTCTGGACATGTCCAATAAAACTGTAAATATAACAATATATTGATTAGGCGGGTTTTGGGCGGTTGTTAACAGATTTTTGGGCTGGAAAACCAGGACTCTATCTGGCAACACAGTCCAAACAGGAAGTTGATTCATTTTCGGTTCTTGGTGGTGTGGGAACCTGAAGTTTGTGGCCTTTTTCACTTAGTTTTATCAGCTTCTCCTTTGACTTGTAGACTTGTGGAACATATGACTAGCACTGGTTGTGATGATTGGGAATGAAAGTGCCATATTTATCCACTAATAAATTGTCTATTTTGACATGAGTGACGTGACATTTATTGGACCTACGGGTTACATCGGTGCTAACATCTGATATTAGACTGCACATCACTTCAAAAATGGCCAGACTATCTCTTTAAAATCTGTTAGCATTAGCCTCTGTAGCCTGCTGTGTTAGCTCAGGCCGCAAAGCGTCTTAGTCCACCATCTGTCTACAGTACTTTGACAGCAACACGCGACCAGTTTCTAGGGAAAAATTAGTTTAAATTCTGAACACCAAACAGAATGGCTGACTTGACAGTGAACGAGTGGACATTTCAAGCACAGCGTGTGTTAACTGGTACCGACCTGTTCTGTGTAAATGGACCCGAGGTTCCCTGTTGATACCCAGCAGTCTGAGTCTGCGACGAAGATCCATCTCTTCCTGAACAAACTCTGATCCTGAACTGCAGCTACAACGTTCACAGAGTCTTCCTGCCTTTTTCCTCTCCGGTGCAGTGTTGCCAGGTGAGAAATGTAGGATTATCGTACTAGAGACGTAAAATCGTCGTATTTTGAGGGAAATTATCGTACACCCGTCACCAAAATAACAAGTACAGTAATGCACTATACTGTACTCACTCTATTGTTATAGTGGCGTCAGTACGGGGTGGGAACTAATGAGACCCCCCCCCCCCTCTTCTTCTTCTTCTTCGATGGTGTTTTCTGGCAGTTCACAAACTCAGTGTATTACCGCCATCAACCGGACGGAGATGTAATTCAAGAGTCTATGTACTTTCAATAAAAACTATTTAAAAAAAATTAAATCCTTTCAGCTAATTTTGTAACTTTCAAATATTTAACAAGTGCTTTAGTTATATCCTGTGACTGATTTTTCTTCAATAAAGTAACCATTGTCCCCCCCCCTTCTTCTTGTTGTTGAGTTTTCTGTGGGGGTTGGCTTACAAGATTTTGAAGCATTACCGCCATCTGCAGTTTAGGACATGAACTGGAATAGCGCTCAAAAAAATATACACAATAAAAATATTTAAAAAAAAAACTCTCCATAAGGATGTATAAATAAATAAATATTGCTCAGATTCTGTTGAACAAATGAGTCCTTTTCAAGTATTTCAACAAAATGTTGGTGCTTGCAGAACTTGAGTTTTGTTGTAGCAACAGGGTCGTACTCGTATCTGACGTTTATTGCAATGAGTCTACGAATCATTCGTCTTCTTTCAAGATGGTATTGATGGCAGATCATTAGCACATGTTATATGGTCTCATCTTCTCCACAGTAGTCACATTTACCCGTGGAGACCCCCCCCCCCCCTTCTTGATGTTTTGTTTTATGGCGGTTGGCAGACCAACTGTAAGCTGGTCTGTATGTAACAATCCACTTGTTACAGAGTCTGGACAAGAGATAAATAGAAGAGGGGAAAAAAAACTAATTCTGTAAAATTAATTTAATAACTCAACTAAATTATCTCTATTAAGTTTGTATTTTTCAAGAAAATAATAATTTGATCTTTAATTTTACTGATATCACTAGTAAAAACATCCCTAATTGTAAATTTAATATTCATTTTATTTATTTATTTTTGGAAATGCATTCTTTCTGTTTCATACCCTGGACATTCCATGAAAACATGTTCATTCATTCATTCAACCTTTATTTAGGCAGGTTAATTCCCATTGAGCCTCGAGGACTCATTTACACGAGAGACCTGGTTACAAACTAAAGAATGATGACAACAGCAACAGTAGATTTTCCTTGGACAATCAACAATAGACAATCATAAGAGAGAAATAGTTTTTTTTAACAAGTTAAAACAAAGATGTCAAAGTAGCTAAACAGACAGATTATAAGGCATGTTGAACGGTTTCAGGCAAATTGCTGGTGCACATGTCACATAGTCCTGTTGCATGCTTTCCAATTATTTTAAAAGATTTATTAAGACCTGTGTGTCCTATTCTAATGCGAGTAAGTTCCTGTTTCTTCCTGCTTTCCTTGTACCTTTTTATGAATGCTGTGTAAATGTCTTCCTGTATCAGTAATGTCCTAGCCTGGTTGATACCAGACCCATGTCCTTCACTTCGCTAGTGAAGGGAAATGAGAATTGAGCGGAGCTGCGTAGGAATGGCGAGGGCCAGGCTAGTAATGTCCCAGTTTTCCTGCCATATTTTCTTAATATATTTATTTATTATTTAACATTCAACTTTACATAAATGTTCACTCATTTTCATCACTTCTTCTTCCAGACCGGTGTCACACAGCTCTGCTTCTTGTTTTCTAACTCATGGCGCGGGTGCGGCGGACTATTCAGCCAATCATGGCCGTTGTTCTGAGGCAAACGCATGCACGTCACTCATAGGTCACATTTAGAAAAGCACGATTGGCTGGAATTTCCAGATGCCTTCAAGGTTCACAAAAAAACTCTGACAAATAGTTGCGACAGGCTGATGGCAACCAATTATAACTACGGTACACATTCACGGAATGGTCAAAATTATCGTATTTTTGGTCTTTTTCGGGATTATTGATTGTACATCGTACAGAGGGCAAAATTGTCGTACAAATACGATAATTATCGTACACCTGGCAACACTGGCCCTCAACGGCCCGGCCCGCCCCTGGTTGGCCCAGAGCCCGGACTGGCCCGCCCCCGCTCATTACGCATTGTCCGGAGAGCCGCCTTGAAGT
Source organism: Garcialebias charrua (assembly GCA_038048925.1). Lineage (NCBI taxonomy): Eukaryota > Metazoa > Chordata > Actinopteri > Cyprinodontiformes > Rivulidae > Garcialebias > Garcialebias charrua. Next base: position 17,213 of record JBBPBX010038256.1, read on the forward strand.
GGGTGGGGCGTTCTCTTGAAGTGGGTGGGGCGTTCTCTTGAAGTGGGTGGGAAGTTCTTGTGTGCGCGCTTACAGTGTTTTAAGAGAGGAGACGCGCTAAAAAATATGTGTTAGCTGAATATATATATTAGTGTTTCTGAGTTTAATTTTTGTTAATAACTGATTACAAATCAGCTTAAGTTAGAACGTAAATAACATGAAGCGCGCACCAATACAGAGCATTTCCGCCTTTCAGCGCGAGCTGAATTTCATAAAAATATAACTAATATTCTCTAACTCTTGCCCGTAGCCAGAATTTTAAAACATAACTAATATTCTGTAACTCCTGCGTGTAGCCTGGATGTTACGCGGGGCGAATCCTTTATAGGAAAAATGGACTCCAAAAATTACCAATACGAATCCGTGGCTGAGTGGTTAAGATGTTCGCCTTGTACTCTAAATTTTTTCTCGACCCGGGGAAGCGGGTTCGTGTCCCACCTGGTTCAAGTTATTTTACGTTTGTTTTTTATTGGAGAAAATAAAAGAAGGAGTTTGTGTTATGCCTGTGGTTAACACAAACTCCTTTATTTTCTCCAATAAATGACAAACGTAAAATAACTTGAACCAGGTGGGACGCGAACCCGCTTCCCCGAGTCAAGATAAAATTAGTTGAAGGCGAACGCTGTAACCACTCGGCCACGGACTCGTACTGGTTATTTTAGGAGTCCACTTTTCCTATAAAGGATTCGCCCCACGTAACATCCAGGCTACACGCAGGAGTTACAGAATATTAGTTATATTTTAAAATCCTGGCTACGGGCAAGAGTTAGAGAATATTAGTTATTTCTATAGCTGCTCATTGCACCACCTGGTGGTGGTTGGGTTAAATGCAGAGACAAATTTCGTCTTGTATGGAAACATACACAGATGACAAAATGTGATATTATTATTATTATTATATTTTAATGAAATTCAGCTCGCGCTGAAAGGCGGAAATGCTCTATATGGGTGCGCGCTTCGTGTTATTTACGTTCTAACATAAGCTGATTTGTAATCAGTTATTAACAAAAATTAAACTCAGAAAAACTAATTCAGCTAACAATTTTTTTAGGGGTTTCTGTAGTTAAATTTTAATGAAATTCAGCTCGCGCTGAGGTTGTTGTTAGAACGAGTCCAGCCCCTGCTGCAAACAACGAATCAAATGTGAGCAGTACATGACGTCAAACTGGGCCCGGGAGCTCGGCCCGATCAGAACCACGGTGGAGATGGTTCCAAAACGAGGGCGGACCCGGGGCGGAAAAGGAAAATGTGAACATGCCGAACCCGGGTTAGAAGGCGGGGCGGTGCGGGCCGGGCCGTTGAGGGCCGTGCAATGCGAAAACGGCTACTGTGCGAGAGGCAGGGGACACCCTGGACAGGTCTCCAGTCCATCACAGGGACACATAGAGACAAACAATCATTGTCTCCCTTACTCACACATAGAAACAATTTAGAGTTACCAATCAGCCTAACATGCATGTTTTTGATCTGTGGGAGGAAACCGAAGTACCCGGAGAGAACATGCAAACTCCAACCAGAATGCACCCCCAGCCGGGATTTGATCTGGCGACCTTCTCGCTGAGAGGCGGCAGCTCTAAAAACTGCATCACCACCGTGCCTCCGAGATTCATCAGTTAAAGCACACAAATCTTGCGTGATCTTTTAGCGCTCGGAGTATGTGTTGGGAATGACTCTCGGCTACTACTACACCAAATTTGAACTCAATATCTTTAAAACTGAACAAGTTATAATTGTTTTGTGTGTCTGTAAGGTCAGTTAGCTGTGGTGGCCATTTTGAATCAGATTAACTCTATGAATTAGTCAGTTCTAAATGTCTACAATCTAATTATTACTTCCTGTGAGTTTCTCTAATATATGGTAAGTCGACTGGTTTGTGAACTATTTTGCTAACAGATGAACAAACACACATTATTACTTTCATCATTGCCATGATCATATTTTAAGAAATCTACATGATAAAAAAACTGGAATTTGACAATATTCATTTTTTTATATTTATAGAAATACATCTAATAAAATAAAATAAATCTCAGACCTCTTCTTTTTACCCTGTGACTGAGTCACTGAATCAGCAGCAGACTTTGGTGAAGGAGTTGAGCCAAGTAGTTATCTGGTTATAATTAGGTGTGTGATATTTACTAGTTTCCCTCCAGTGGTGGGGAGTTGCACGTGGCTGATACGGGCTGTTCATTCACAGAGTTGCTGTTCTCATATTTTACAGCCAGCATGAGGAGTTTGACTGTTTACGGTTAACTGTTGACACGCTTTGAAGCTACCATTTTTACATTGTGTTGTATTCTTATTTCTGTGCTTGTGTCATCAAAGCCACACTGCTGTGTTGATCATATCTGCTTTTATTATTTTGTCAGAATTGTTAGCATGTGGCATTGTTATGACAGTAGTCAGATGTAGATTTTGAGACAAGGAGAGTCTGTCGCAGATCTCACTTTGCTCATGCGTGTAATTTCTTTACATCAGGGTGTTCAACCAACCATTAAAACAACAGTGTATGGAGCTCTAATGTTTATATGCATTTGATCATGTTTTATTATCAACCCATATATTTTTTTATTTAAAAAAAATGTGTTATTTACATTTTGTTTTATCCTATTACTTTTTTTGTAGATTTCATATCTATGAATGCAAAGCAATAATTTTAAGACTTTAAAAAAAAATTGTCAGATCATTCATAATACATTTCTTTTGTTCATTTTTGGATAGCGTTGTTTGAATTTCTAAAATAAATTATAAATAAACCTGCATATTTAAATAAATAATTATACAAACACTTATTGTTTTACATTCATTTGGCACTTTCTGTAACTACACATAGGATGAGGAAACAACCCTAATTCTGACAAAATTGTGACATGTAAAATGTACAAAATATTAATAATAACAACAATAATAATAATAATAAAATAGAATGCGATTTAAATCTCATAAACCCATATTTTGTTCACAATGGAGCATACTGGTAGTAAATATACAGTACCAATTGTTTAAACTAAGATGTAAACAAATAAGCTAATTTAGGCCTGTCGCAATAAACAAATCAATTAATCACATGATAAATGAAAATTATCAACCTCATTTTCATTTATTGGCTTTATTGTTTTTTCGTGTCTCTCTCTTTCTATTGAAAACACTGGATGACAAAAGGTTCAACTCCGGTGTTCTTCACTGACCCCCCTCTTTCTATTTTTTCTTTAAAATCCATTTTAACCATCCAAAATTGTGTTTTTGGATCATTAAAAGCAGCTAAGCTGAGAAGCTAAGCTACGAGCTAAGCTAACAGGCCGACCTCGGGGAAAAAAACCTCCGTCTTGTCGAAGCTCCAAAATTCACGGTTGAAACCCGTGCCTTTGTCTAAAAAGTTTTTTTCTCTGCAAAAAGAAGCTAAGAACTTGTTTACTGATTTTTAGTTAAAAGCTTTGTGTGAAAAATGCTATGCTAAAGAGCTCAAACCACACCAAGCGTCCTCCATTTTGAGAACCGAAAAACAGGAACGAGAGACAACCCAGGTCAAGTCAAGGTGCCTCCCTCCCATTTTCTTAAAGAGACACGCTGCTCGCTCCCTCACTATCCATTCTTCAGTTCAAACAGTCTTATACTACTATTCATTGGGCAAAAAAGGAACTACGGTACTGTACACACAAAAATTAACCAACATTTCTTATTAAATTTAACATTACTAATTATTGTCAAATTTCAAATGATACAGTATTATTGTTTATCGCAATAATTTCTGCGACAACTAATCGCCCAGCAAAATTTGTTATCATGACAGGCCTAAGGTAATTTTGGATTTGATGGCAGAAATACAACTTTAAAAAGTGGGGATGGGGTCATCTTTACCACGGCAAAGCACCCAATCTTCTTTTAACACCAGTCTGTAAATGTCTGAGCTGAGGAGACCAATTGTGTATAATGTTGTCCCATTATTGTCTTAATGTAGGATTCTAGCTGGTCAACAGTCTTTAGGCTTCTTTTTTGTTTCATGATGGGTCAAATGTTTTTGGTCAGTGAAAGATCTGGACTGCAGGCAGGCCAGTTCAGGACCCAGATTCTTCAGCTATTAAACCAGGCTGTTATAATGGGGGCAGAGTGCTGTTTAGCATGGTTTTGCTGACTGATGCAAGTCCTTCTCTGAAAAATAGTGTCTGGATGGGATATAATCTAAAACCTGTACAGTATATGCTTTTCCGCAGTGATGGTACTTTTCCAGATGTGTAAGCTGGCCATGCCATAGGAACTAATGCATCCCCATACCATCAGAGAGGCAGACTTGAACTGTTCGCTAATAACAGGCTGGAAGTTTCCTCTTTTCTTTACAAAGAATGTGGCATTTGTGGTTTCCAAAAAGAGTTTCAAATTTCGATCTGATCACACAACAGTTTTATATCGTCCCTCATTTTATATGTGCCCAGAGGAGAAAAGCTGTGTTTCTAGATGGTGTTCACATAGGGCTTCTTCTTTGCATGATCATTAACATGCATTAATTAACAGAAAACTGGGTTTACAATGATTTGAGCAGTGATATCACAGAATCACACCTGTTTTTAATGCTGTGGTCCCAGCGGGCCCAAAGATCACGGGCATTCTATAATGACTTTTAGTCTTGTCCTACGAGCTCAGATTTCTCTGGATTATTGGAATATTTTAATGATATGATGAACTGTAGATGATCAGATATATAAAGTCTTCCCCAGTTTTCTACTGAGGAACATTTTTCTGAAATTTTCGTATTCTGTGTGGCTGCCCCCCACCTATGGAACTCCCTCCCTGACTACCTGAGAGCTCCACAGTCACTGGTTGACTTTAAAAACGGCTTAAAGACTTTTCTTTTCAAGCAAGCCTATTCTGCCTCCACATGATTTTATCTTTGATCTTAGTTGATATTATTATTGATTTTACTTGATTTTATCACTTGTTTTTATTTGATCTTTGATTTTGTTGCACTTTGTAGCACTTTGAGATTTGTATTAATGAAAAGTGCGTTATAAATTAAATTCATTATTATTATTATTATTAAATTGTTTTACTTTTTTAGACAGTTTTTCACATACTGATGAACTTCTGCCCTTCTTTAATTTGGAGCCATTCAGCCTTCTAAAATGCCCTTTTTACACCCAGTTCTTTACAAACTTGTTGCCAATTAATCTAATTAGTTGCGTAATGACCCTCCAGCTGTTTCTTATTTATACAACTTACTTTTACAGCCTTTGGTTGCCCCTGGAAAAAGGTTTTTCAAATCTGTTGCTGCCATAAACTTCAAATTACTGAAATAAAGAATAATACTGTAGTGCAGTTGCTTACTTTAAACATTTGTTTTCTGTATTTTATTGTGAATAAATTATGGCTTTATGAGATTTAAAAATCCCAACATTCTGTTTTTATTTACATTTTACACAACGTCCCAACTTTGTTGGAATTGGAACTGTAAATGACCCTTTAGAAAACCATTTAAAAGTTGTAAAAAAATATGTTTATTTTGCATAGTTTCAATTTAACAATAACTAAACTCACTAAATAAAGTGTAAAATCAAAAACGATTGCAAACAGAATTACTTGCTTTTAGTGACGCCCTCCACCAGAGTACCCACATTTTGCACCTCCAACCAGAACGAGCCATGCCGCTGCTTCATGTTTGGTGTTTGTGCTTCTTCTTCTACCTCTGCCCCGTTTAAAAATGTGTAATTTGAACCCCACAGAAACCAGCACCTGCAGGAGATGTCAGAGTGACTCAGGTAGATCTATACCCTCCCTTCTGGGCTGCAGCATTATTCTTTTTTTAACCATGTGACTCCCCCACCGCCCCACCCCTTCACCCACATGTCTTGGGAAGGGAGTCATGTTTACTTGTCCTCAGTCTTGCTTTTTGTTTTTTTCATTCATGCTCCCCCCCTCCATTCCCATCTGTCTGTGTTCATATCAGAAGTTGTGGATGGAATCCTGCCGAATCAGATAAACGTTAAAAGTAGGGATGCACGATATTATCGGCAGGGTATCGTATCAGCCGATATTAGCGATAAAGTTAAATATCAGACATCGGCCATTCCATCAAAATAACTCACCGATAATAAAGGTGCTCTTTTTTCATATATATATACAGTGTATAGTTTTAGCCTGTTTGAACTTCCCTTGCTCTTACACAATTTTTGTAGCAAATAAGCCTAAGAGGGCTATGTTCTGACAAAGGAAAGAAGCTGACAATATTTTTTGCCTGAATTCATAGAGATTTGAGTTGATGGGCTTCTGTTTTAAGTTATGTTTGAATTTAATTGTCAGGTATATCTATTAATGCACTACTACTTATGCTTTCCACTTGTCACTTGTGAACAAGTTGAGATTAGATTTGTGAAAATTTACAGATTTGCACTGTTCGAGTGTTGTCATTGTATTAGAGAGAGTAAATGTCATGAATAAATTTGACATTAAACATAGTCCAAGTTGAAGTGTTACATCATTTTCAGCCCCTTTTTGGCGTCTGCATTTGGTAGCAGGCCAAACCATGCAGAATAATGTAGTATTTTAATTCCACAGCAGATAAAGCTATGTAGTCTCTGTAAGTAGGTCTAAGAAAGAAAAAATAGATATTGGTATTGGTTATCGTCCAAATAAGTTTGAACACATCGACATATCGGATATCGGCCAAAAATCCAATATTGTGCATCCCTAGTTAAAAGAGCTCTGCTTTTTCTGGTGCAAAATAAAAAGTTTGGAACATTAAACGTCCGTCAAATAAAATGCAACTCAAAACAACTTATTTATTGATTTATTTATTTTAAGTGAGAGCTTTCAGATTTGGACAATTCTGATTTGGACGAGGTGGGTATGGCACAGTGTGATTTCTGACAGAGCTTTTCTCTCTGCGGGGCATGTTTGAGTAGCTCTGCCTCCGAGCTGTTGAGACTAAAGCCCATTTGATATGCTCCTCTCTGAGCAGAGGTTGGCTTCACACACAGAGAGAGAAAGGGCAGAAGGGTGGGGGGGGGATCTCATTGACTGCTTAAATGGCTTCCATTACACTTCGGCAAAAAAAAAAAAGCATGAATTAATTATTTTGATTTCAAAGGATCTTTAAACTCCTTTCATATCGTCCCTCTGCATAATATTTTGTGCCCACACAGCACAGGCCTACCTGCCAGTGTTGTACAGACCCCTGCTTTGTAATATCTCTCATGAATTGCTTCTTTATCATCCCACACATTGTCTCAGAAGGCTTCTTTGTCTAGTGCTGCAGTGTTCATGCTCAGAACTTGTAATTTTTTTTTAATGTAGTTCTTTGTTTGTGTGATTATGAACATGTCTGAATCAACCTGCAGTGAAGAATGACAGATGTATCAGTCTTGAAATGAGGATTTTAAATAATAAAGCAGGGATTTCCATTCTACTTGAGTATTAGAATACCGGTAATTGAATAATGAACAATTAGCACATTTAAGCTTTTTTTTTGCCAACTTTACTAGGCATAACTGTGCATCCTTGTCATTGTTAGCATCAAGGGAATAGAAGCATAGAAGTGAATTGATATAAAATTGCTCTTTATTGCTTTCTACTTTATGATGTTTTACAACCATGTTATGTTTGTTCAGCATCGTTTGTACTTGCTATTTCTTCTAAGAACCTGCAGTGATGAGAAACTAAGTCTCTCAGCTGTGCTGTGATACCCTATCAGAGACACGTATCTGATGTCTTATCAGTATTTTGGCTCAAAAGTGCAGAATCATAGCTTAACCTGCTATCTTAAATATGAAATAAGTACACTGTGCATGTAGGTAATATATGTTCCCTCCAGAAAATATTTAGAAAAAAGATACTACTCAAGATTACTCTTCTTAAAACTGCTCAAACTAATAAACTGTATTTGCGGTTGCAATTTGGTATAAAAGAGTCTTGTTTTGTTGATGTTTGCTTCCTTTACTGACATGCATATTCTCATACTTTCATAAAAGTAGTTTATTTTTTCCAAGCCCTAAAAATATGTTTCTTCCTATGAGCTGTCATTCAAACTGAGTTACAAGTCACAAAAATAGTCACATGCCTGTTTGTGTCAGTGTGTTTGCTTTTCGTTCTTGTTTTTCTCAAATATGTGATAAGGAAAATACTGCTTTCATGAGAAAACATGCCATTTTGAAATATAGTATGAACATTTGGAACATGCTGAGATAAAATCAGGTCCTTTGCATGTGTGTTTTTCCGTCTCTCTAAAGGTTATCACCAACTCTTGAACAAAGCTTCACACTTACCATCCAACACTGTAACACTCTGCTGGCTTTGTGTTTGTGTAGCATCACATTAAAGCCTGTTAGATGTTTAATAAGAATGCAGCTACGCTGATTTATGTCATTTTCAAGTGTACTCAGACAGTCATGATTACTCTGGCCAATGATTTGCTCAGCAGCAGAAATCTTTTACAACACACTGACACACACAGAGTCCATTATAATTAGTATTTGGGTTTTCTTGTTTAAAAAAAAGGGCTTGTACTAGCTGTTATTAGTTGATAAGCTCTGCTGTCTGTCAGCCACACAGCATTAAATACAGCTCGAGCATGGAGGACCCACATGTCCTGTATGTCATTACGGGGTATTACTCAATCAAAACTAACAAGGTTGAGTCAGGACCTCTGGACAGGTTCTTCTTTGCTGAAACTAGTTTGAAGCAATCCTGGCCGAAGTGGTTCAAAATGCATGAAGGGGGACTTCCTGAGAATATCTTATGTCATGATGACACTGCAGTGCAGGACAGCGGTGCACACCACTTGTTGAAGATATGTTCAGTCAGAGAATCCACTGAAAGCACCCTCAAACAAAACAGCAACTTTTAGATCATCTGCAGAGGATTATACGTGACTGTAATCTGTTAGAAATAACTATTTTTAGTCGAGTATTCAAAAGATTACCGGTAGTTGTTTGGTTTAGTTATTTTTTTTTTTAACCACAGTTTGTTTTCTTAAACAAACAAACAAAAACAAACAAAAAAACTATTAATTTTGATGCCTGTTTGTAGTTTTTATTGTTGCCTGAAAGATAAGAATTAAAAACAACACACAGACATCAAATGGCCCGCAGGCCACATCTGGACCATTAATCTTAATGGCAATGAAAAATCAGATATAAACTATTCTGCATGCAAATCCTAAATTTCTGCATTTATTTTTTATATATATTTGCAATTTTGAAGGAGTGGATGTTTTTTTTCTGCAGCCACCTTTGTGCGCTGCAGCGTCAGTCTTTCCTCTGGTAAGCAGAGGGTATGAGTGAGTTACCGTCAGGTCAGCACACAGTAGAAAACATAACAAAGACTGTTCTAGAGTGTAGAGTTTTAAACTAGAAATGGACTTTATGGAGTTTATTTACTGATGTCAGCTGCAAAGCAGTATGCTTCGTTTGTGGAGAACATACTGTTATATACTGTATACACATGCTGGTCATAAAATTAGAATACAGTATCATGAAAAAGTGTATTTCTTTCAGTAATTTCATTCAAAAATGAATCTTGTATATTATATTCATTCATTACACACAGACTGATATATTTCAAATGTTTATTTATTTAAATGTTGATGATTATAACTGACAACTAATGAAAACCCCAATTTCAGTATCTCAGAAAATTACAATACAGTATTACTAAAGACCAATTAAAAAAAGGATTTTTAGAAATGTTGGCCAACTGAAAAGTATGAACATGAAAAGTATGAGCATGTACAGAACTCAATACTGTACTTAGTTGTTGCTACTTTTGCCTGGATTACTGCATCAATGCAGCGTGGCATGGAGTCGATCAGTCTGTGGCACTGCTCAGGTGTTATGAGAGCCCAGGCTGCTCTGATAGTGGCCTCCAGCTCTTCTGAATTGTTGGGTCTGGCACATCACATCTTCCTCTTCACAATACTCTACAGATTTTCTATGGGGTTAAGGTCAGGTGAGTTTGCTGGCCAATTAAGAACAGGGATACCATGGTCCTTAAATCAGGTACTGGTAGCTTTGGCAAGTCCTGTTGGAAAATGAAATCTGCATCTCAATAAAGTTGGTCAGCAGCAGGAAGCATGAAGTTCTCTAAAACGTCCTAGTAGACAGCTGCATTGACCTTGGATCTCAGAAAACACAGTGGACCAACACCAGCAGATGACATGGCACCCTAAACCATCACTGACTGTAGAAACTACACTGAACCTCAAGCAACTTGGATTCTGTGCCTCTGCTCTCTTCTTCCAGACTCTGGGACCTTGATTTCCAAAGGAAATGCAAAATGTACTTTTATCAGAGAACATAACTTTGGACCACTCAGCAGCAGTCCCAGGCGAGACATTTCTGACGCTGTCCCTTGTTCAAGAATGGCTTGACACAAGAAATGTGCCAGCTGAACCCCTTGTCTTGCATACATCTGTGCATGGTGGTTCTTGAAGCACTGACTCCAGCTGCAGTTCACACTTTGTGAATCACCCACACATTTTGGAATGGGTTTTATTTCACCATCCTTTCCAGTGTGCTGTTATCTCTATTGCTTGTAAACTTTTTTCTACCACACCCTTTCCTTCCCATCGCCTCTCTGTTAATGTGCTTGGACACAGCCAGCCTCTTTATCAATGACCTTTTGTGTCTAACCCTCCTTGTGCAAGGTGTCAGTGGTCATCTTTTGGACAACTGTCAAGTCAGTAGTCTTCTCCATGATTGTGTAGCCTACACAACTTGACTGAGACGATTTAAAGGCCTTTGCAGGTGTTTTGAGTTCATTAGCTGATTAGACTGTTACACCAGGTGTCTTCAATATTGAACCTTTTCACAATATTCTAATTTTCTGAGATACTGAATTTGTATTTTCATTAGTTGTCGGTTAATAATAATCAACATTAAATAAATAAACATTTGAAATATATCAGTCTCTGTGTAATGAATGAATATAATATACAAGTTTCACTTTCTGGATGGAATTACTGAAATAAATCAACTTTTGCATGATATTCTAATTCTATGACCAGCACCTATACTGTATATGTAAGTTTAAATTCTCAATATGGCAAGTTCAGATTTTAAAAATCATATTGGTAGCTCATTATGAATTTTATATTTGGCAGAACCTATTTTGCCTTGTTGATCTGGCCCTCTTATCCCTGAAATAAATTATAATTCTAAGAAATGTAATCATGTCACCAATCTTGTCTGCTGCAGAGTTTATTCGTCCTGAATTCTCTTGCTGTTTTATGATGTAGATCAAAGTTACAGAATAAGTTTTGTTGCATAAATTGGCATAGTTTTACATAACAGTGAACGCTTCAGATGAAAATACTGCATGGGGTAAAACAGGCGTGAACTAAACACCTGTGAGTGATTGACTTTGGCTCGTCTCCATCAGGTTGCTGTTGGCGCCTTCATTATAAAGTGTTTAATTGAACTGTAAGGCCTTAGTGTAAATGAAATGTGAATAAATGAAAAGATGAAAGAGAGGTGTAATTAGACTGAGACCTCGACTTTGTGTTCTTGTGCTTTTGTTGGCTGATTGTCTGGGCCCTCGGCATCGGCTCCTCGTCTTTTCAGCTAATGACATTAACAAACCACTTAGTGATGACGATTTCAGAACGGTGACATTAGACGGGTGTTACTTAGAAAATGAAAGAACAGGAGAGACATTTGGCCTTGTGTACGTTAAAGGAGACTTCATACTCTATAGAAAGAGGATAATTTGAATGTAGTTGTGGCTGTTTGATGATCTTGGTAAAGGTTTAACACAAAGGACTTGGTGGTGAGAAAAAAAATATTTTGTTCATTTTAATAAGCTTGCTAAATAGCACAATGCTCAGAGCAAACTCTTAACTCTTATGAATGATTTCAGACCTTGATGCCACTGAATCTCTTTTGTTCTCTGTCCCTGTATCTTGTCCTCAACGCAACTGGGTTTTAGGTCTGGTGGGTTGCCTGTTGTGGAGACAATCCCTCAGTGTGGAGGTGGTGATTTAGTGGGGAGATAAGCTCTATGTAATGGAAGGGTGGAATAATTCCACTTTAACTAGGAGGCTTGGCCCTCTCCGCCCCCCAGAAGAAAACATCTCTTTTTGCTCTTCGCTTGTTCTCAATTTTTTCCAGACTGCACTCCTGTTCTTTATGTATTCTGCACAAGTGACCACTGGTCAAATAAGATGTTATTTATTTGGGAAGAGGTCTGTTTATTGTACATATATCACAATTGGGACATTTTCCTGTTGGGTGCCCAAACTTATACCAAATCCAGTTAAATCTAAATCTATTTATCTAGTTAAGTAGAAATAGCCTTGAATGATAACAATTAAGATCTTAAAATTGTGCCTATTCTTTCCCAGAAAGAAGAATGTTTCATCAAAAGCAAGTTAATTGACATTTGAATAAAATCAAGTCATTGTCGCATTATTGTCAAGAGAGCAACAAAACCTCCCCCACGTTTTATTCACGAACACTGCAGAGTGCGATTACACCTGGGTGATATGAGTAGATGTGGTTGAGAGTGAAGTGGTGATGCTGAACAGAGGAAGTGGAGGACAGAGGCGATATCAGTTTCTTACTTCCTACATTGATCTTATCGGTCACCCCAGTTGTTTTGTGTCTGTCTGACTCTCACGCTACAATTCTGCCTCTCGGTGGCAGGAGAACTGGGAGCTACCGCAGATTGATTTCACACTGCAGGTAGATATGACGAGATGAATAACCGTTAAGAAATACACACAGACGATGATCAGCATCGGTGCTCTTGCTTCCTGCTGCCCTCTGCAGGTTTTTAAACAAGCACACAATTTAGCACAGAATCCTGACAGGGTAAATAAATACAGCCTTTGAGACTTATGTTTAAACAAATGGTTGATTGTTGTGTGATAATACGTAAGCATGCACTTCATGGAACCTGGACAGGTAGTAATAAGCCAGAGGGGGCTAACTCATGTGTGTGTCACTGTGTTTTCCTGGTAGCTCTGCTGTCGTCGTGGTGCGAGGAGCTGGGCCGTCTCCTCCTGCTGCGTCACCAGAAGAACAGGCAGAACGAACCACAGGCGAAAGTCCCCATGCAGCCCAGCATGAACAGCATGAAGCCCGGCCTCACACACAGGTCAGTCACGTGTCCTGTCAGGTGGACAAAGCACACAATAACAAACATCTGCTTAATACTGTACCCTCCAAAATATGATTACATCTGTAGAAATTAGACTCAAATTACGTTTTTGTTAAAATCGTATAGCTTTAATGCCTATGTTTATATATACTGTATATA
>JBBPBX010038257.1:0-12255 GCA_038048925.1 Garcialebias charrua
ATGCCTGTTTATGACAGTAAATTTCAGAATACCAATCTTACATTCATTGCTAAGTTTAACACATATGTACTTATATTACAAATTTTCAGTCTTAACAGTTGCATAAAGTTTTATTTCATTTTTACTGCTGTTTTCAGATTATTTTGATAAGAACTTGTTGAGGGTGTGATCCGCAGCGACCTTTCACCAGGATCTTTCTTCTGTGTGTGTATGTGTATGTTTCCTCCCTGGGGAACTGAGGCTGAAGTAATGAAATGCTCATTACTGATTCAGCTGGAAATGCTAGGGATACATTTACACACCTGATACACACACACACACAGACACAACCATATACACACACACACACAAAACACATCAGCTATCCCAATACATTTCAAGGTCACCTTACATCATTTGTGTGTGTGTGTGTGTGGAAGAGGGTTAATGACTTTTCCTTTCAAAGGCAACAACATTTGGAATAATTGGAGTCTAACATGACAATTCTGTACAATAAGCTCAGTCTTTTAATATCGGGCACAATTATTGATCAACTCTGTCTTTCACGCTATTCTTCATGCGCATACACGTTGCATACATATTCACCTTTGCTGTCAGTTCACTTTTGAACATTCGCTCGTCTCATCCTGCTTCTTGGATACCCTCAGTACCCTCACAGGCAAACACAAATGCACATTTGATCTACCTGAAGTTACATTCTGCAGCAAGACAAGACAAAGCTAAGGTTCTTTGTCTACCTACAATTGTATTGTTCATTTTCTCAGAATGTGGTTAACTGAAACCCAGGAAGGCTCAAGAGACTGAAGGTAAGGTATACCAATAAATGCATTTATAATATTTACAGTATTTACAGGGGCGGGGCTTGGTAGGGAATGAGTAAGTACTTGTGGATGCAATATGAAGATAGTACGTACAGTACCTTCTTTTAGTAAGAGGAATGAAGGTAAGTTTCAAACTTGGAGAATACAAGAAACAGATTCTCTTCTGCAAGGAACACAAAGAGAACAGGATTAATTCACAATATCTTAAGTTGCATTAGGAACTCTGACTGCTATCTGAGTGAATATTATAGAGTAGACAATGTCTCAACATTGTCCTCTGGTAGCCTTGAACCTTAAATACAGCAGGTGGCTCATTAGACAGATGAGTTGAGGAGAAAAAACTCCTTGCCAATTAGGAGCTGCAAAAAAGGTGACGTGAATACAGTAAATGCTATATTCACTACAGTGCCCCCCTCTCTAGAATCACCTCTTGATGATCTAAACCATTTCTCAGACTGTTTAAAAAAGAAAAACCCTCTGTAATCAGGTTATAATCCAGAATAAATTAATGAGGAATCTACAATTTCTCTTCTGGTCCGTATATCATTGGGGGAAGAGGGAGGTCAGCTGGAGGACACAAGATACTTTCAATTACAGGCTTGACCTGGGAGAAATGAAGTATAGGATGAATCCTCATAGACTCTGGGAATTGTGACTGCAGATGGGTTTATTATTTTAATGACAGGAAATGGACCAATGAACCTAGGGACCATTTTTTTTAGGTGTGTTCTTGAGGGTGACATCACAAGTGGAAAGCCATACCTTCTGACCCACTTGATATAATGGTGAAGTGGAGTGATGGCTGTCTGCAAATCTTTTATTTTGTTCTGCTCTCTGGAGTAGAGTCCCGTTAGTGTTTCAAGATCCTGTGACTGCTGCAGTGATGTTGAACTGACGGAACTGTGACCTCAGAGTCTTGACTAAAGAATGTAAGAGAAGAATGTCCTAGAGAGGACTCAAAAGGAGACAGATCAGTAGCTACAATTTTTAATGATATGAGTGTACGGTACTCAATCCAGGGTAAGTGTACAGACAAGAAAGATGGACAATAGTTGATTATGCACCTTAGAGCCACTTCACACTCCTGATTGCAACATTTAGACTGGCTGCTGGATTGAGCATGGTATCCAGAAGTGAAACTGGTAGTTGTCCCCAATGTGTGACAAAAAGCCATCCATATCTGGGACACCAAATTGGGTCCATAGTCAGAAACAATGTCCAGCGTTATGCCATGGAGTCAGAAAACATGTTCAACCATGAGTTGAGCGATTTTGAAGACCGAGGGGAGCTTGTTGACGATCACAAAATGAGCAGTCTTCAAAAGCTCAAAAGATTCACTGTGAGGATAGTGGTATAACCTTTCAAAGGAGGCAGGCCAGTAAAGTCCAGAGCAACATGGGGCCATGGATGACAAGGAATGGGTAATGGATGGAGAAGACCAGTGAGAGGTTGGTTATTTTTGTTCCTGGTGCACATGGAACAAGTACACACACATTAATTTATATCTCAGAACATGGACAGTGTTTCTTGATAAAGAAAACAAAAAAAGCATGTGATTCATCTCAGGATGACAAGTGAGTTTAGATGAATGAGCCCAATCCAAAATCTGAACTTTAATGGTTGTAAGAATGAAGATCCCATTGATGGGGCCAGATCCAGGGTCCAGTTTGTCTAGATGAGCATCTCTGATACTCTTTTCAATTTCCTGAGTGCATGCCATTTGTACAGGCAGGTGGAAGGATGGATTCCTCTGATTTAGGATGATCTGTGGAGAACTGTCAGGACAAAGCACAACGCTTAATAATAATAATAATAATGAATTTAATTTATAACGCACTTTTCATTAATGAAAATCTCAAAGTGCTACGCTTAACGTTACGAGAACCTGGTCTGTATGTGGTTACAAAATTAAAACGGACAAAAAACGAAGACCAACGGGCTTGTCTCTCATTCAGTCTTTTAGCATTCTGTATGTATGTTAAGTTTTTGTGGTCAGTCTATATAATGATTGTTCATCTCCCTCCAACTTCATTCTTCAAGTGACAGTTTTATTGGTCACCAACATGATAGTTTTGTTTGACTGAAGACAAACACCGTGAGAAAAAATGACATGGGTGACGACTGCCATCCACCTCAGTGTGTAGGGACAGGACTGCACCAACCCCAGAACCGGCATCATCCACCTTGAGAATGTACTGTCGACTGGGATCTGGTTAGGAGAGAATAGTAACAGATGTAAAAAGTTATTTGAGCTTATGAAAAGCACGATCAGCCTCATGAGTTCAAAATAAATGACAGATAAAATAGGTTAGATCCGTAAGAAGCAAATATGTTTGGCTGTAATACTTGATGCATCTCCTGTAAACATTAGAAAACCTTTGTTACTGTTTCCAACTTTTAGTCAAGTCAAGTCAATTTTATTTCTATAGCACAGTTAAAGCAGATAAACTGTTATCAAGGTGCTTCACACACACAACATAAAAGAGGTTTAAAATTTTACAGAACAGTAACACACATCACTAGTAACAATTAAGACATTAACAGCAGTAAAAGTAAATAAGAATGTATGAGAACAATATTAAAATGAAGAACACAGTAAAAAATAAAACACAGTTAAAAAAAAAAAATATATATATATACACTACGTCAGCGCACACAGTATGAAACACCAGAGAGAACAGATGAGTTTTTAGCAGGGATTTGAACATGTGAAGGGAGGAGGCCTGTCTAATGTTGAGGGGCAGGTTGTTCCAGAGTTTGGGGCCGGTTACTGAAAACGCTCGGTCTCCACGGAGCTTCAGTTGTGTTTTTGGGACCGCCAAGAGCATCTGATCAGATGATCTCAGGGCCCGCAGTGGAACATATGGTTCCAGCAGCTCAGAGAGGTAGAGGGGAGCGAGGCCATTTAGGCATTTGTAGGTCAACAACAGGATTTTAAAGTCGACTCTAGTTCGCACGGGGGTTCCACTTTTATGGATGGACTACTCTGCAGCAGCCTTAATTTTGTCGGGGTCCATCCGAACCTGACCACTGTCAAAAACAATTCCAAAATGGATACAGTGGAAACATGGAACTTAAATTTCTCAACCTTCATGAGCTTTTCAGTGCTTTTAGTAGTTTGTTTTACAAAGTGTGATACGAGGAAATGATAATTTTACACAGGTAGTTTTTTTTTGGTGGATTATTTTCTTGTTTAGATCAGATGGGTTGCTCTGGTTTGTTGCTAAGAGACAATCTTCCCAAAGTGCCTGTAGGAGGAGTTTTGTAACAAACTATAAAACACAAAATGCATGAATATGTACACAAAGCAGCAATATTTTCAGTGACTCAAGCAATCCATTCTAGTTTTAAAATGTATTCTAGTACAACACTTTAATTCAGACTTTGATTTTTTATTGAATAAATCATTTTTTGTGTTAGGCAGAAAAATCAAATTAAAAAATGTAATCAGAAATGTCAGATCTTTATACTTTATATTACACTATAGAGGTGCAATTCATTAGAAAAAAATACATAATATTGCTTAATATTGTTATTATGAAACCAATAAACCCACATCCATCTAATTAATTTTCACTTCTTCATCAAGGGCAGGGCAGGGAATGACCATCTAATTTATCAAATATGTTATTGGCATGCAGAGCATAAATGCAAGGTACTTGAAATATAATAATATATCATGAATGATTTATTACAGTTTAAGCAGTCCTTTGCATTGTTTATAATACACTCACTGGCACTGCAAAAGCACTGTTTTCAATATATTGTGCAGCACTATAAACATTACAATATGGAAAAAACATGTTTTTAATTTATTTTATTGGTGGCTGCAAAGGTTCTATTACTGCTACATACAGTCTTTTATTTTTCACCTAGTAAATCACTCAACCTTGTTCACAATCACTAAAATTTAAAATACAAATATTCAAGCAAATGTTATTTTGGTGGAGAAAAAAAAAATCGGACGGGTTCCATAACTCAAGGTTCACACTTCTCATGGGTACGTTCAACCGCATGCATAATCTGTGCAGCGGAAAGTAAACATATCCAAAAACACATTTGTAACGGGTTTCTTTTTTTTACCCTGATGCATGCATAGATCGCCTGGAACTAAAATTGAATTGTTCACTGATAAAATGCTGGAAGTTCTGGGTAATAGTTGTAACAAAAAAGTTTTTCTGTGTGGTGATTTTAACATTGACCTGGGGACAGTGGCCGACTCAAATGAAATCAGCTCATTTATGGATTCAATGAGCAGTTTGAGTTTTTTTCCAATGATAACCAATCCAACAAGAATCACTTCACACAGTGCAACAATAATCGATAATATTTTTATTAATATTACAGATGGTGAGGTGTTGGGTGGTATCTTGATGAATGACTTGAGCGATCATTTACCTATTTTCTCAATTTACAAAAATGTTGAAATTCCCTTGAAAAGAATCAACCTAAAAAACAAAATTATAAACACATAAAAAAAAAACTTAGATAGATTCAAAGATGATTTGGATCAACAAAATTGGGGTGATGTGTATGTGGACGATGTGAATTTATCTTATGAAATCTTTATGAATATTCTGGAGGTTTTGTATAAAAAAAATTGTGTGCAAAAAATTAATACAAAGAAAATTACCAATAATCAACCTTGGATGACAAATGAGAAGCTCAGTCATCCGGGAGGGACTCGGAGTAGAGCCGCTGCTTCTCCACATCGAGAGGAGCCAGTTGAGGTGGCTCGGGCATCTGGTTAGGATGCCTCCTGGACGCCTCCCTGGTGAGGTGTTCCGGGCATGTCCCACCGGGAGGAGACCCAGAGGAAGACCCAGGACACGCTGGAGGGACTATGTTTCTCGGCTGGCCTGGGAACGCCTTGGGATTCCCCCAGAGGAGCTGCTCCAAGTGGCTGGGGAGAGGGAAGTCTGGGCCTCCTTACTTAGGCTGCTACCCCCGCGACCCGACGCCGGATAAGCGGACGAAAATGGATGGATGGATGGATGACAAATGGTCTAAAAAATGCTTGTAAAAAAAAAAAAGAACTATCTGTGCTCTTGTTTTTTGAAATCCAGAACACTCGAGGCGGAAAAAAAATATAAAGTGTACAAGAACAAGTTAACATGGATCATACGGAAACATAAGAGAGAGTATTATAGTGAATTGTTACGTAAATGTGGTGGTGATATGAGGGCAACATGGCGGGTAATGAATGGTGTTCTAAAAAAGAAAAACAAGGTTAGCGTGGATCTTTCCCAACATTATGTGGTAAATAACAAAGAAATACTGGATGATCATGAAATTGTAAATGAATTTAATAATTACTTTGTGAATGTTGGACCCAACCTTGCGGCTGCCATACCAAAAATGGGGGACAATGTGAGTTATTTGATCGAAAATTGTGTGAACAGTATGTTCCTAAAGGGAACTGACAAAGATGAAATAATGAATGTAGTTAACAGGTGTACCGACAAAAAATCGAAAGACTGTGAAGACATGGATATGATGGTGGTTAAGGAAATAATGTGTCATGTTATTGAACCATTTCAATATATATGTAATTTGTCTTTTTCAACTGGAGTTTTTCCAGATAGAATGAAGATAGCAAAGGTAATTCCATTATTCAAAAATGGTGATAAAAGTGAATTTAACAACTATAGACCTATTTCCTTGTTGCCACAGTTTTCAAAAATTTTAGAAAAACTTTTTGTAATTAGACTTGACAAATTTCTGGAAAAAAATAACATTCTAAGTAATAGTCAATATGGATTTCGATCAAATAAGTCAACATCCATGGCTCTAATGGAATTAATGGAACAAGTTACCACAGCTGTTGATCAAAAGCTAAATTGTATAAGTATATTTGTCGATCTAAAAAAAGCATTTGACACCATTGACCATACCATTTTACTTGATAAATTGAAAAAAATATGGTATAAGAGGACCTGCATTACAGTGGATATCTAGTTATTTAAAAGACAGAAAACAGTTTGTTCAAATTGAAGATGTAAGATCTGATTTAAGAAATGTATCATCTGGAGTACCACAGGGCTCTGTTCTTGGACCTAAGTTATTTATTTTATATGTGAATGATTTAATGAAGGTGTCTAGTATCCTTAAATGTATTCTTTTTGCTGATGACACTACTTTTTTTTGTTCAGGTAAAAACTTGGAACAAATGTTTGAGTTGATAAATTCTGAGTTTGTAAAAATACAGTATTGGTTTAAGTTAAACATGTTATCATTAAATCTAGTTAAAACCAATTATATGATATTTAGTAAGAAAAAGCTAACGATTGATGCTCTTTTTAAGATTGACGATTTTGAAGTATGCAGGGTAAGTGAGGTGAAGTTTTTGGGTGTAATTATTGATGAGAAGTTGTCTTGGAAACAACACGTACATTTTGTAAAAATTAAAATATCTAGGTCCATTGCAGTGCTATATAGAGTTAGAGATTTACTAAATGATAAAGCACTATATTTGTTATACAATACAATTATACTCCCGCTCTTAATTTACTGTATAGATGTTTGGGGTACAGCATGCGAAACTGTAACCAAACCTATTTTTATTTTACAGAAGAGAGCCATAAGAATTATAGCAAGAAAACATTACTGTCATCCATCAAATGTTTTGTTTTACGAATTGAAGTTGTTGAAGTTTTATGATTTGGTTGACTATAATATTCTTTTAGTATTATACAAAGCTCAGAATTTCAATTTACCCTTAAATATCCAAATGCTTTTTGTAAAAAGGACTAGTACTTATAATCTCAAGGGAACAGATCTTTTTGTTATGCCACAACACAGAACCAGTTTAAAGAGTAGGTCTACTTTAGTACAAGGAATAAGACTGTGGAATGGTTTGGAACCTGATATTAAAATTGCAAAATCAATACCTATATTTAAGAAAATGATTAAAATAAAAATTTTGAACAAATATTCATAAATTAGATCTTGTACAAACTACTATATATGGTATTATGTGAGAAATCATTTATACTCTTATTTTTTGTGATTGCTGTTTGAATTGATTGTATGAATTAATTTTGTTGAAGAAGGGGCAGATACAACAAGATTTTTTTCTTCTTCTGCCTCCTTTCATTTCATGTATTTTTGATTTTATATTGTGTTTTTTTGTAAACAGTATTCTTGTGTTTTTAAATTTTGAAATGAATAAATTGCTTGATTGATTGATTGATGCTCAATAATCCAGGTAGAAAAATCTAAAAAAGCTAAGTCTGGTCCTCTGGACAATGTCCAGAGGACCAGACTTAGCTTTTTTAGAGGTTTCTGTTTTTCTTCTTCTGCACTTCTACTTGTAAAGACAGTGTGCAACGAATGACAAATGCATAATTGGTAAACATTCTGCAACAATTAAATAATTTAATCTGTTTATTTAAAAAGAGTCATGCATCGTCCATGCTAACCTTATTTTACGAGCTTGATCATGAATGCATTTTGAATTTTTCACTTTTTCCGAGTGAACAAGTTAATAGAAAATAGGGTTTTTGTTGTTTTTTTCTCTGAAATACAAAGTATAACAATTAAACAAATGAATTAAATTCAGTGTATAAATGTGTATTACCTGAAATAGAGTTATGGTTCATCCTAAACAGGCATGTGCTTGTCTGTGCATGTATGTTTGTGTGTGTTTGTACTTACATATTAGAGCAACAAAAGAATCTGTTGAAATGGTGTTTTGGTGACAGCACAGGTGAGCACAAGAATGTCCCTGGCTTGTGTGTGTATGTGTGTGAGGGATTTTAGCTGGCAGCACTTTCTTCCCTCTGCCCTAATCTAGTCATTTAACTTGAATTTATTACCAAAGGAAAATGGAACTATGCCAACACACACACACATACACACACACACACACACACACACACATACACACACACTACCTACATACACACTCAGACACATGTACAAGAAAAAAAAAAGCAGCTGGTACACTTGAGCTGCTTACCAGTTTAATGAAGCATCATTTTTCACATGTGTGTGCGTTTTCGTATGTTTGTGTGTATAAAATAATCGCTTGCGCTCTGTGCAAAGCTGTGGGTGTGGCAGGAGCACACTGTAAATATTCTATGTCTGAACAGCTGCAAAACAGCTGTGAATTATGCAAGATATGTGTGCAATCGTGAGACTAAAAACAGAAACAGAAATAATCCCCCTGGACGCGCGTGTGCACACACACACACACACACAGCTTAAAACAGTCATATCAGAATGGTTCTTCTGAATCATTTTGTAAGGTTTGGTAGAAATGAGTATTAGTCCATGTCTGTGCAGAGCCACAGCCCATCACCACTCATTTTTGGTTACTTTTCATTTTGCTGTCTACTTGACTTTTTATCCTTGCAGAAGATTTAACTTTAGATATTATAAATGGGGACTGTCTGGTAAGATTGTTTTCATCTTCATTTTGTAAGGTTTGGTAGAAATGAGTATTAGTCCATGTCTGTGCAGAGCCACAGCCCATCACCACTCATTTTTGGTTACTTTTCATTTTGCTGTCTACTTGACTTTTTATCCTTGCAGAAGATTTAACTTTAGATATTATAAATGGGGACTGTCTGGTAAGATTGTTTTCATCTCAGACATTTACACCTCCAGATGCAGGAAAAGAACCACCTGCATCATGAAAGACCTCACTCACCCAGCACACTCACTCTTTGCCCCACTCCCCTCAGGACGGAGGTTGAGGAGCATCAAATGTAGAACCACTAGACTGAGGAACAGCTTCTACCCTGAGGCTGTTAGACTCATGAATAAATAAATAATAAGAATAATCACTGCAAAATATCACATCATGCTGATGCTGATCTGTTTTCTTGTTGCTGTGTTCATTTGTGACCATCTGCTCATACAGACTCATGTTCGTGCTGCTGTTTATAATGATGTTTTTCTACTACATTAGGGCTTAGTGTATTACTAGTTGATGTTTTTCTTAGTTAATCCTAGATGTTATTACTGTTTTTCTCTTGCATTTGTTGTTGGATGTAACTGGGACCCCGTGTACATAATCTCGTTTTCATCACATGTACCACATGCGGTGCAAATGACAATAAAGACTCTCTCTCTCTGACTCTGATCTCATTTATATGGTCCCTCAGGTGATATGCCATCCAGTGGACAAAGTCCAGAAATGAAGAAAACAGCCCCTACCCATCATCGCCCAGTCCCTCCCCATCAACAGTCTCCACCAAAGGTTGGTTATAAAATAAGCTGTTTTTTTTTTTTCATGGTGCTGCTTTTTAGTTTGTTGATGATCAAACTGTTAAAGTGACACATTAGGAGATGTGGTCCAAGTCATTTTTACATTTAGCTTGGTCCGTTACAGAGAGATATTTGGAAATACTGGGCCTCATGCAAGAACCGTTCGTACGCACAGATTTGTTCTTAAACTGTGCGTACGAGCGATTTAGGATCATTTGTGGCATCCAACAATGTTTTCGTATCCTAAGATTTTTTTCAGATACGAACAAAATTTACGTGTGGTCCAGACCTGTCGTAAATTTTAGGAGCAGTCGGTCTGCTGTCATCCAGACGGATTTCCTTCACTAATAACTCATATTTCGTTATTTAGAAAATATTCTGAGTTTAAAATAAATTAAATGCAACGACACAAATTGGTTAAATTAAAATAAAGCGGCTTCAACCCCCCCCGACCCCCGTGCCCCACGTCGACCACCGTGCGCCCCCCGCGCGTGGCGCAGCCCCCCCCCCCGTGCCCCGGGGATGGTCCGTGGGTCCTCGGCTTTATCACAGCTTGAACACGCATGCTGTTGGCACGCGTCTTGCGCAAGGTGCGCATGGCATTTATTTTTCCATCCATCTCGGTAGCGCAGACTTTTCCTTGAAGCCATTTTCAGATCAAACCATTTATTCTTGATTTCTGATACTGTACGACCCACGGGAGACACAACATGCACTAATATTAATATGAAGTTAACTGTAGTTTCGAGACATTTTAAAATGCTTTTGTTCAAAAACACATCCGACACTTGCGGGGGGGGGGTAGCGGTGCGCGACAGCGCGACTGAGAGCAGAACTTCAATCTCCGAACGTGTAAAGTTCTTCTTTTTACTTCTCGATTTTGAATGAATGGACACTTCCTGCGCTCTGAGGCAGGAAACGTAGCCTTATATGGTGTTTTGAGGGGTGGGAATTATGTAAATAACCTCTCCGCGTGCACGAGCAGGTGAATAGAACAGGTGGGATTCATCATATTTACGCAGCTCATATACACACTTTTCCTGAGGATAGAAGAGTTTGTTGAATCTGACGTGGCATTGTTCGTACGAACGCTTCGTACGAACAAAAGTAAGAGAAATTTAGGATAAAAATACGAACATGTTCTTGCATGAGGCCCACTGTCTTTTGGCAACATTACTGATTTTTACTGACTTTGGGGGAGTGGTGGCACAGAGGCTAGAGAAGGTGGGCCTGTGATCGGAAGGTCGCCGGTTCGACTCCTCGTACTGACATTATCAAAAATGTGGGTGGGAAAGGTGAATAACTCCTCCACTCTCATTTGCCCCATTCTGGGCCCTTGAGCAAGGCCCTAAAATGTAATGTGTGACAGGTCACATATTATAGTTTTATCTTCTCTTAAATACCTGTTGAATTAAAATTAATTTTAAAATGTTAGTCTTGACTTTTAGCGATTTAAAACTCTAAATCAGCTGATTAACGAACTAAACTGTAAGATGGAGGCGATGTGTGAGAATCTCAGGCCACCTGCGGCTTCTAGGACTCGCCAGCATGTTGGGATCGACCTTGAGGAGGCTCATAACATGGATCAGTGGAGTGGAATACCCATAAATCTGGCTTTTTTTGGACTGGGAAAGTTCCAGCAGGACTCAAAGGCTGACAACAAACAAAAAACAGTCTGCCTGAAGAAAATCAACAGTTGTGGCTTATCTGAATCTGACTCTCTCGTTTGGCCTCGGATACGAGCTGATTATCAAATTTCTCCTAGGACATGGCTAACTAGGGAAAAAACTTTGTCTAACACACACCCCAATAACTTATGTGCAGGCTTATCAGAACTACCGGCTGAACAGCATCAGGACTGTGGCCTATCTGAAAGTGCTCATGGACAAATCTCAACGTCTTGACGTCAAATGCATATGTAATGCGTTTATAAATGTGCTTGCTGGTAGAGGTTACTTTTTTAATGTCACAAATCGTGTCCTGATCCGACAAGATGTGAATTAATCTTTTCTGTAATACCACTATCCATCCTCATTGCTCTTAACTTTTTCTATCTAAAAGTATTCTGATAAAGAATAAGGGGCTGCACTATTACAGCAGCAGCAACGTGTACTCCGCCCATCTTTCGGACGACTGTAATTTCACTGTATCCCGGTACATTGATAACAAAGC
The DNA here is from genome assembly GCA_038048925.1 of Garcialebias charrua. Classification (NCBI taxonomy): domain Eukaryota; kingdom Metazoa; phylum Chordata; class Actinopteri; order Cyprinodontiformes; family Rivulidae; genus Garcialebias; species Garcialebias charrua. The sequence goes on from JBBPBX010038257.1 coordinate 12,207, forward strand.
TTATTCTGATTCTGATTTCAACGGACAGGCCACACCCTTCGGTCTTCAG
>JBBPBX010038257.1:17747-28477 GCA_038048925.1 Garcialebias charrua
ATATCCATCCATCCATCCATTTTCTTCCGCTTATCCGGGGTCGGGTCGCGGGGGTAGCAGCCTAAGTAGGGAGGCCCAGACTTCCCTCTCCCCAGCCACTTGGAGCAGCTCCTCTGGGGGAATCCCAAGGCGTTCCCAGGCCAGCCGAGAAACATAGTCCCTCCAGCGTGTCCTGGGTCTTCCTCTGGGTCTCCTCCCGGTGGGACATGCCCGGAACACCTCACCAGGGAGGCGTCCAGGAGGCATCCTAACCAGATGCCCGAGCCACCTCAACTGGCTCCTCTCGATGTGGAGAAGCAGCGGCTCTACTCCGAGTCCCTCCCGGATGACTGAGCTTCTCACCCTATCTCTAAGGGAGAGTCCAGACACCCTGCGGAGAAAACTCATTTCAGCCGCTTGTATCCGAGATCTCGTTCTTTCGGTCACAACCCAAAGCTCATGACCATAGATGAGGGTGGGAACGTAGATCGATCGGTAAATTGAGAGCTTTGCCTTTTGACTCAGCTCTCTCTTCACCACGACAGACCGGTACAGCGCCCGCTTCACTGCGGATGCTGCACCTATCCGCCTATCGATCTCACGCTCCAGTTTTCCCTCATTCGTGAACAAGACCCCGAGATACTTAAACTCCTCCACTTGGGGCAGGACCTCCTCCCCGACCTGGAGAAGGCATGCTACCCTTTTCCGGCTCAAGACCATGGCCTCGGATTTGGAGGAACTGATCCTCATCCCGGCCGCATCACATTCAGCTGCAAACCGCTCCAGCGAAAGCTGTAGATCACGATCTGATGAAGCCAATAGGACCACATCATCTGCAAAAAACAGAGAAGCGATTCTAAGGCCACCAAAACGGATCCTCTCAACACCTTGGCTGCGCCTAGAAATTCTGTCCATAAAAGTTATGAACAGAATCGGTGACAAAGGGCAACCTTGGCGGAGTCCAACTCTCACTGGAAACGAGCCTGACTTACTGCCAGCGATGCGGACCAAGCTCTGACACCGGTCGTACAGGGACCTAACAGCCCATATCAAAGGGCCTGGTACCCCATACTCCCGGAGTACCCCCCACAGAACCCCCCGAGGGACGCGGTCGAATGCCTTTTCCAAGTCCACAAAGCACATGTAAACTGGTTGGGCAAACTCCCACGCACCCTCCAGGACCCTGCTGAGGGTGTAGAGCTGGTCTAGTGTTCCACGACCAGGACGAAAACCACACTGCTCCTCCTGAATCCGAGGTTCGACTATCCGACGGACCCTCCTCTCCAGAACCCCTGAATAGACCTTACCAGGGAGGCTTAAGAGTGTGATCCCCCTATAGTTGGAACACACCCTACGGCCCCCCCTTTTTTTTTTTTTTGAACTTTATTGCCTCAAAATAACTAAACAAAGGCATTTACAAACATGAAAAAGTGTTGAGATTGGGCTAAAAAAACACTCATCAAGACAAGTACAAGCATGTGGAATCAGGCATCATACTGAGATTCTTCAAATAAAATAGACAATCGTGACCATCTTGACAGGAAAATATCCATTTTCATTTGCAGTTGGGCAGTCAGACGCTCCATCACATAAACAAGTTTCAACTTTTGCATCCATTGAGCTACAGTTGGTGGGCAGGGCTTAATCCAATTTAGGGTAATGGTCTTTCTTGCCACTAGTAACAGGATGTGCAATATGAAACATTGATCTTTAGTGAGTAGATCCTTGGGATATATGTCCAACAGAAATAGAAGAGGGTCCATGGGAAGATCTGTCCTTAGAATGTCTACAAAAGAGTTTTAAGATTAGCTTCAACTGCACTTAACCAGAGTTTTTTCTAAAAACAAATAATAGCAATAATGCCCTAAATCACAAAAATCAACTACAAGAAAAAACAGTCTGAAAAAGAAACAGCCATCTGGTTGAAAGTAAATTATTTACAAAGTAAAATGCAATTATGTTTTTTAAAATTTAGAGCACAGCTGATCCAAACACACGGGTTTAAATGCAATTCACATTAAATAGGATTATCAACCCCACGCCCCACCCCCAGCCTCCCACACCCCTCCTAACTGCACATAACAGCGGGGCGGACAACTGATGATGGACATTTGAAAGAATATGTGCAAATGAAGCACTGCTGGGACATTTACATTGAACTGAATGTATTAGTTTTGTCACATGTATGAATGAACAGCACTTGTTTGCCTCCAATTTCATATTGTAGCTTTGACTTACTTACAGTATTTGTTTTTTGTGTAAATAGAATTTGTTGCAACATTTTTACTAGTATCTTTACTTTCTTCACCTGATACAGTTTATTTATAGAGTGACAGATAAGACAACAGAAGAAAAGCGTGTCAGCTGTATCATGGCTAGACCAATAATCTACACGCTGATTTAAAAGTACTCATTGCAATGGCATGAAGATTGGACGAGTATTTAATTCACACAATGTTTTCTCATATTGACACAACTGTCTTTGAATAAAATATTTGTTAGCAAAATTGTACATAATTCCAGTTATCATGTGTGATTGTTGGAAACTGCCAAAATGACTGAAATCAGGTCAAGCAGCACTCTGTGAAGATTTATGGCAGAAGCCGAGTTTGTTTGAACGTAGTGCTCTGTCCTTCGCTCCTCCGCCCCGCTTGACTTTGATATTTATTCCTGACTGTTGTTTTACTTGTTCCTTTCACTGTCCTTTGTCATTTTCAGCAGATTTACTTTTAGTTCCACCTAAATGTCTAATTACTGTGATAATCGCATTAAGTGTGCACATACATTTCAGATTTGCATTCAATATACATGTATCTGGAAAACCTACCGGATAAACCCAACAAAGTTAAGTCAGGTCCTCTGGACAGTTTCTTTCTTTTTGTTGAAACATTTCATCTTTCATCCAAAAGACTTCATCAGTCCAAGGAGATGCAAAAAAAAATATATCAATATCATACAGTAAATAGCACTTTCACATCAACCAGTTTGAGGGTGCTCAAACGGTTTATGTAGCCTGCCTTCTCACCCGCCAACTCGTTTGAGGTAGTCATGGCCAAAGGGGTTCAAAACATCCAGATCTATACTCAATAATCTAGGTTTAAAAAAAAAGCCAACAAAATCAAGTCTTTTGGATGAAGACAAATCGTTTCAACAAAAATAAACCGTCCAGAGGACCTGACTTCATTTTGTTGGATTTTGCTCTTTGTATTGATGAGCATGAATCAGGATCTACTGGATAAAACTCTTTCATACTGCACCATTTGATATACAGTATAACCCAGGATCACTGTTTTATGGCTGATTTCATACTTTGCAATGAGTACCTTTAGTACATAACCTTCAAAGTAATTTTAAACTTTTGAAAAAAAAAAAGTATTCAACTCAACTTTTTTTATTTTATTATCTCCAACCTAAATTATAACAATCCATCTGCAAGCACATACATAGAGTCACAACACTGGTGAATGCAAGAGTCACAACACTGGTGAATGCAACTAATATTTGAGTGCACACTACAGTGTAAAAGTATTCATATCACTCTGTAATTCTGATGTTTTATTGTCTCACAACCTTGAGATTTATTTGGACACATATTGCATATGTGTTGAGCTCTGAAACTTCAGCCTGTACAGACATCTTTTGCAGTCTTTACCGCAGCAAGTTTCTTTAACTTGGGCACCACAGGAATTTCTAGCTACCGTATTTTTCGGACTATAAGGCACACTTAAAATCCTTTAATTTTCTTAAAAATTGACAGTGAGCCTTATAATCAGATGTGCCTTATGTATTGATTCTGGTTGTGCTTACTGACCTCAAACCAATTTTCTGTGGTTATTGTGAATGAGATGAATACAGTTTGACTTATCTGACTGTTTTGTTTTAACTTAATGTGCCTTATAATCCAGTGCGTCTTATGTATGAAAACAGACCTGTTCATTGATATTGTGCCTTATAATCTGGTGCGCCTTATAATCCGAAAAATATGGTTATCTTCAAAACCAAACTGTTGCAGCTCATTTAGGTTGGATGGATGCTGTTTGTGTCAACAACTTTTAAATCAAACTAAAAATTGGATTGAAATTTGCCTCTTTTTTTTCTATTTAGCTTCAATAATTTGAAGTATTTCAGCGGAATTGTTGTTTTTGTTGCAATTTAAAATGCAGTTATATTACAGGTTGTAGTCAACAAATTAAAAAGAGTACAGAAGTGTGCATTGATACAATTTTTGTATTCCCCTGTCTTGTTACATTGTTGCATACAGTAAGTTTATTTATATGAGGTCATATAGTTTCAGTTATGGACAATAAAACAAGTTGATCTGCACCACAAAACATTTCAAATGTTTAAAATTATAACAATCTTTTGGAAGATTATGCTTTAAAACATCATGCAGGAGATTGTTATTGCATGCACTGCATGTTCTGGTTTTCCAGACCATGATAAGACCAGTCTGAGCCACCTGCGTGTCATGAAGGGCATACGGTACTAAAACATTAAATATATTTCTTTTTAAATGTTCACATTTTTTTATTCTTACGTGCATATATAAAATAAATGCCAGGTAACAGATTATTTTGGTTACAAATTATGTTGCTAACCTGCTACAAAGAAACCTTTTTTTGTGACAGAGGAGAGCTGATAGGATTAGGATCTGCAGAAACTGCACATGTGAGCAAATATTTGTGTTAAATTGTACAAAAAAGACTTCCTGATGTTTTATGACTGCTGAACTACTGTTTTGCTTTATGGTATAGTACAGCTTGGAGCAAACCAAGCTTTTTCAGAGTGAAATAAGATAATTAAATCTGCTATGTCCAGGTTTAAAAGCTAAGAAACCAGTTTGTTACAGTTGGGGTTTCTCACACTTCTGTCTGAAAATCACTGTTGTAATGTAAACTTAACCAGTGACTCTGGAATGATGCTTTCTCCTGTACGGTGCAGTGTACTGCTGCTCTGTTGTCTCATTAATCATCAGTTTGGCGTCCCTAATAATAAACTGTTTCCAAATATATAAGGTACCTTTGTCTTATGTACTGTTTGGAAGCCTGAGGGAAGGTTGAAGTACTCGGAGGTCACAAAACATAACTGAATTGGAAATAAGTTGAAATTGTAACCTCATTCATTTTAAATCATTTGCAGATACAGTGTGGCATAAATGAACTCCAAGCTGACTGGAATAAAATATCTAAAATTCAGCCAACTAAACAACTTTAAGACATAAAAATAAACTTATTTCTGTTGGTGGATTGCATAGATATTTAAAATCCGATAAATATGTTGAATACTACAAAATAAAAAGCCTGACAAGAACGATTCAATTCTTCTGGTGCAACATGATGCACCAGAAGTGCAAAACCGCTGCATCGTTTGGGACATGACTGGTCTTAACTTAATGTATTGCACTCTTTAACATTTGAAACAATGCTCATAGGACACATTTTAAAAAACATGTAAGGTACAACCTTTGTATTTAAGGCTGGCAAAGATAGTTTTTTTTAATTATTATTACTTTATCCTTCATTGTAACGTAACATAAAATACTTGATTGGACTGATCCACAAGCATGCTGCTGCTTCATAGATTAAAATTTCAGTTAAAGCTTGTAAACATAAACTGCTGTTCTTAAAGGTTCAGTATGCAGTTTCTGTAGAACTGCAGCACTTAGAAATATTTTCAACAGGCAAAGCATTCTGATCCCTCCCCCTCAGAGCCATATGTGGCTCTGCCCCCTTGTGGTCTGTTGAATTTCAAATTCAAGCTCTGTTTTTATTGGCTGATTCAAATTCAAGCTCTGTTTTTATTGGCTGATTCAAATTCAAGCTCTGTTTTTATTGGCTGGTTACAAACTCTGTTTTTATTGGCTGGAAAATGGCGGGTCACCTTTTCTTTTTAGAAATGCTTATTTACCACCTGGAGAAGCAAGGGGACAATATTTTTTTTATATTTTTTTTCAGAGATTACCTGGCTAACATCAGTCTGTCAGGAGGTAGTGACAGAGTGAAGAAATATGTTCATAAAAAAAGCTACATACTGAAGCTTTAATACCAATAGATAAAGATAAATATAACCTGATCAAATTGTATTTATTATTGTTAGCGTTAGTTAGATATGTGACTAAAGACTTTCATTCAAGTATTTACATGCTTTTCTTTTTTGCGGTTGCGGGGCAGCAGGTGCCTATCATCAGCAGTCACTGTGTGAAAGGCAGAGTCACCCTGTCCAGGGCCTGGACAGATCACCAGTCAGACCACCATTGCACGACTACAACTGGTCCAAACTGCAGCAGCCCAATTTTTAACCAGTACTGTACAGGCAAAAGAGAGCACATTACACCCGTCTTGGTTTCCCTGCACTAGCTACTGGTTCATCTTCAAATCCAGTTCAAAATTCTCCTGTATGTCCACAAATCGCTGAACAGTCCCACGCCCCCATCTCTCTGATTTGCTACACCCGTATGTCCCACCACATTCTCTGAGGTCAGCGGACCAGTTACTTCTCACAGTTCCAGGAACTCGTCTTAAGCGCAGAAGTGACAGGGCCTTCTCTGTAGCAGGACCGAGACTTTGGAATGAGTTACCGCTGCTCGTCAGACAGGCCACCTCCCTTCCGGTTTTCAAAACCCGTTTAAAAACCCACTACTATTCCGTTGCTTTCAACACCAGATGATCTGTGTTTGAACCTGTTGCTTCAAACAGGTTGGTCGTTATATTTTTATTATCTGCAATGTTTTAATGTCTATATTCTGTTTTTACTTCATTTTCTATGTTCTCTATGTGTTGCCTGTTGTTTGTTTGTTTGTTTGTTTGTTTGTTTGTTTGTTTGTTTGTTTGTTTGTTTGTTTGTACAGCACTTTGGTTGGCCTTGTTGCTGTTTTAAGTGCTCTATAAATAAAATGGTATGGTATGGTACCAGTTCATCACAGGAACACAGAGATGAACAAGACAAACAACTAACCATACTTTTACTCAAACCTAGTGAAGTTTCTGAGTAATCAACGACAGTAACCAAAGAAGCGTGTTTTTGGGTGTGCACAGGGAGAACGTGTAAATTTCACACAGAATGACCCCGGGCCTGCAGACATTCCTGCAACCTCCTTGCTGTGCGGAAACAGCTCTAACCTTTGCACATGCATGCAGTTCTAATTAGAATTTTATTGATTTTAAAAAATCATGCACGTGAAATAAAAACGTAATTTCCAGCTGTGTAAAATTTGCATCCTTTCACTTCCTCTGGATGGGCTTTAATTTAGCCTTCAGTTCTAATGTTAAAAACCTTGATGTTATTTTTGATCAGGATACAGTATATATTTTAACACCCACAATAAAAATGTTACCCAGGGCCGCTTTCCTCCACCTGCGTAATAATGCTAAAATTAGAAACATATAGTCTAAATTGACACAGGAAAAACTGGTTCATGCATTTATCATGTTGGATCATATATCATATGATATAATCATGAATATCATAGGCTGGATTATAGCAATTGTTTGTTTTGTTTTTTTCTTTGTATCCATAAACTTCTTTACAAAGTCTTCAGTTGATCCAAAATGCTGCTGCCAGAGTTTTGGTGAGAGCTGATAGGAGAGATCATATCTCTCCAGTTTTACCTTCTCTCCATTGGCTCCCTGTTAAATCCAGAATATAATTCAAAATCTTACTTCTAACCTACAAAGCTCTCAACAACCTAGCTCCATCTTATATTACATATTTTATTGTGCAATATTTTCCTAATAGAGCACTTCATTCTCAGACTGCAGGCTTACTTGTGGTTCCTAGAGTTTCCAAAAGTAGAGCGGGGGCAGAGCTTTCAGTTATCAGGCTCCTCTCTTGTGGAACCAGCTTCCAGTTTATGTCCATGAGGCTGACACATGGTGTAGTTTTAAGATTAGGATAAAGTATTTCCTGCCATTCTGTGTTTGTCTGTTTCTCTTTCCTGTCCTCTCAAACCCCCAGTTGGTCGAACCAGATGGCTGTTTGTCCTAAGCCTGGTTCTGCTGGAGAGTTCTTCCTGATAAAAAGGAGTTTTTCCTTTCCACTGTTGCCTTTGTGCTTGCTCAGGATGGGAGATTGCGACAAAGTGAAGCTTTAACACAACCTGTTGGCTTCTTTAGATTGATAACTTTACTAACGTGCTTTTATAAAGTGAATGACTGTTTTTACAGTGTCCTGAGATGACTTCTTTTTTGACTTGGTGCTATATACCGGTAAATGAACTCAATTGAACTGAACTGAAAATGCCTTGTATTGTCTCATGAAGATATGCATTTTAACCTTTAGTCTTATGAACAGTCCATTGTTTCTGATTGCTCCTGGCTGCATAAAATGATCCTGAATATCAGTTGATAGAAGACGAATGGCATGTGTGGGTGTGACATTTTAGTTTAAATATGGACTTTTTGCGACTCATTTCACCCTGAAAACTGATCGTTTTCAGTTGTTGGCAGCTCCCTTACGAACAGTGTATAACACTGGTATCAGGGCAGCACTCTGAGATTGAGTGTCTTGCTGAGGGCTGTTTTTAAATTCAGTTCTATTGTGAACGAGAGCACTGTCGTTGCACCAACATTAACAGAACCGTGTTTTTAACAACCCTTCTCATAATAAACACACCAGTTGCTTCTGTTATTTGAAATAGCACCAAGAATAACATCCTGCAGCCATCCTGTCAGCTCACCTGTAAAGTATCCAGGATTTTATGTTGATTAATTTGCTGTATGCACAGATCAGGAGAGGTGAAATGATCTATCTTTTAGACATGTCGTGTTAAGATGGATGACACAACCGTTTATGCAAACTTATAACAATTCCAGTTTATGTCTTGAATATATCCCTTCAGTGAAATCGGGGACATGATATCAAAACTTATTCTGACCAGTTTAAAAGTGTATGTCGCTATGGTAGAGACTTATACCAATGGTAAAGTCACATAAGCAGCTATTATCATACATTTTTCACCTTTTGCAGGATTTGTTCTAAGGCACAAACTGTTCCACTGTGCAAACAAATGTTCCAGGAATCTCTGGCAGTTTTTATTGACAGTGAAGTGGTGATTATGTTTTTGTTAGTGCCTGCCTGTGTGTATTTTACACTTACTGAAAAGTAAAATTGGGTAATTTGGTGTATGTAAAAATGACTGTTGGCATCTTTGGGCCAAAGACTAGCGTGCACAGGGGTAGCCGGGTGTGAAGTGGCTAAAAAAAGAGTCAGTTCCTCTAAGTCTGGGGCCATGGTTCACAACCAAAAATGGGTGAAATGCTCCCTCCAGGTTGGAAATCTTTGTCTCAGGTGGAAGAGTCTGTGCATCTTGTTCATGAGTGATGGTAGGATGGAGCGCATAGATTGACAGACTGGGGTCTTGTCCTCAGTAAATAGGGTTGCTTTGGTTAGTCGTGGTGAAGAAAGATTTGAGTCAAAAGGCAACACTCTTCGTTTACTGGTCTGTGTATGTTCCAACCCTTACCTATAGTCATGAGGTTTGGATCATGACCAAAAGAACAAGAGCCCGGATACAAGACACTGAAATGAGCTTCCTTCGCAGGGTGGCCAGGACAGGCAAGGATAGTGTGAGGAGCTCTGTCATCCAAGGGGAGCTCAAAGTAGAGCGGCTGCTACTGTGACTCAAAAGGAGTCAGTTGAGGTGATTTGGGCATCTGAAAAAATACCTCCAAGATGCATCCCTTTAGAAGTTTCCATGCACGTCCCAGTAGTTATCATGTTCTGAGGAGGTTTAGAACCAAGTGCAGACTGGCACATGGGACTCAAAGGTAAAATAAAGAAAAAGCAGATTGATTTACAAAACACAAAACAAAGCTGACATGGCAGCAAAAGTACATGAACTCAGGGAATAATGGAGGAACAGAACATGAATGGCTGTGGGAAGCACAATCCACGGACAAGGTGGAAACACATATATGCTGACAAAACCTAAAGAACACAAAACACCAATAAAACACAGATTCTCACACTAGTAGGATGCACTGCGGAAGTCCCCGAACTTGCTGGAAGGATGGTGTATTTCCTCTGGCCTGGGAACACCTTCGATGGTGATAGCTGAGAAGCTCTGGGTATTACTTTAGGGGAGAGAAAAGAGTACTTTTGTGTGTTTAATCAGCTTGAAAACTCATAATACATAACATTTTATGTAGAAAAAAGCAGCTTTAAATGAAAAACACAAGAGGTAGCTGCTCAGTGAATTTTAAGATGTTTTACTCAGACAAAGTTGAGTACAGTGACAGCAGAACTGTCCTAAAGCAATGCAATATTTCACAACACTGGTGGTAAATCACAGAAATCTGTCAATTTGTTTGCATTTACCCATCAGCACTGATAATATCAACCAGAAGACACAGCAGCTACCTGTTCATATATACAACAAGAACATGCACTGATAAAATCTTACAAAATAATCATCTTAGAAAGCCGCCATGTGCAACATTTATTCTCCTCGGTGCTTGTCAGCCTGCAGCAGATTTCTTCAGCTATTCATCTATTTTCTACACCTGCTTAGTCCTGTTCAGGGTTGGGAGGAGCTGGTGCGAGAGGTGGGTTACCGTCAGTCCATCACAGGGACAACACGGAAGCAATTATGTGTGTGCAGGTTAATTTAAAATCTCCAGATAATTTAATGTGCACATTTCTGAACTGTCAAAACATAAATACAAAAAAAAAAAAAAATCTGAATATTTGCAAAGAAAGCATATGCACTCCACAAAGACCTCAGATGTACGAGAATTCATTTTGTTGATTCAAAA
>JBBPBX010038258.1:0-12704 GCA_038048925.1 Garcialebias charrua
ATTCGACAGGAAGTTATCCTGAGCACAATTACACTCAACAGGAAGTTATCCTGAATGCAAATACACTCAACAGGAAGTTATCCTGAATGCAGTTACACTCAACTGGAAGTTATCCTGAACACAGTTACACTCAACAGGAAGTTATCTTGAGCACAATTACACTCAACAGGAAGTTATCCTGAATGCAAATACACTCAACAGGAAGACCACCTGAGTGCAGTTACACTCAACAGGAAGTTATCCTGAACACAGTTACACTCAACAGGAAGTTATCCTGAACACAGTTACACTCAACAGGAAGTTATCCTGAACATATCAAAAAAGGCGTTCAATACAGGATCAACTGGACTTTATTTGTTGCAGAAAACGTTTCGTTGATCCTGTATTGAACGCCTTTTTTGATTTTATCATGTCCTGGACGACTGAGAATCTTCACCAGCATCCTGAACATAGTTACACTCAACAGGAAGTTATCCTGAACACAATTACACTCAACAGGAAGTTATCCTGAACACAGTTACACTCAACAGGAAGTTATCCTGAACACAATTACACTCAACAGGAAGTTATCCTGAATGTAGTTACACTCGACAGGAAGTCCACCTGAATGCAGTTACACTCAACAGGAAGTCATCCTGAACGCAGATACACTCAACAGGAAGTTATCCTGAACGCAGTTACACTCAACAGGAAGTTATCCTGAACACAATTACACTCAACAGGAAGTTATCCTGAATGCAGCTACACTCGACAGGAAGTCCACCTGAACGCAGTTACACTCAACAGGAAGTTATCCTGAATGCAGTTACACTCAAGAGGAAGTTATCCTGAACGCAGATACACTCAACAGGAAGTTATCCTGAACGCAGTCATCCTGAACACAGCTGCTCTCGACAGGAAGTTATCCTGAACGCAGTTGCACTCGACAGTAAGTTATCCTGAACGCAGTTGCACTCGACAGGAAGTTGTCCTGAACGCAGTTACACTCAATAGGAAGTTATCCTGAACGCAGTTATCCTGAACACAGCTGCACTCGACAGGAAGTTATCCTGAACGTAGTTGCATTCGACAGGAAGTTGTCCTGAACGCAGTTGCATTCGACAGGAAGTTATCCTGAATACAGTTACACTTGACAGGAAGTTGTCCTGAATGCAGTTGCACTCAATAGGAAGTTATCCTGAGCGCAGTTGCACTCAACAGGAAGTTATCATGAATGCAGTTACACTCGACAGGAAGTTATCATAAATGCAGTTACACTCGACAGGAAGTCAACCTGAACACAGTTACACTCGACACGAAGTCAACCTGAATGCAGTTGCACTCGACAGGAAGTCAACCTGAACACATTTACACTCAACAGGAAGTTATCCTGAACAAAGTTACACTCGACAAGAAGTCCATCTGAACGCAATTACACTCGACAGGAAGTCATCCTGAACACAGTTACACTCGAAAGTAAGTAAAACTGAACGCGGTTACACTTAAAAAGAAGTCCACCTGAATGCAGGTACACTCAACAGGAAGTTATCCTGAACACAGTTACACTCAACAGGAAGTTATCCTGAACACAGTTACACTCGACAGGAAGTTATCCTGAACACAGTTACGCTCAATAGGAAGTTATCCTGATCACAGTTACGCTCGACAGGAAGCCAAACTGAACATAGTTACACTCGACAAGAAGTCGACATGAGCAAAGTTACACTCGATAGGAAGTCAACCTGAACACAGGTACACTCGACAGGAAGTCGAGATGAGCAAAGTTACACTTGACAGGAAGTTGACCTGAACACAGTTAAACTCGAGAGGAATTCAAACTGAACACAGTTACCCTCGACAGGAAGTCGACCTGAGCAAAGTTACACTCGATAGGAAGTCAACCTGAACACAGTTACACTCGACAGGAAGTTAACCTGAGCAAAGTTACACTCGATAGGAAGTCAACCTGAACACAGTTACACTCGAGAGGAAGTCAACCTGAACACAGTTAACCTCGACAGAAAGTCGACCTGAGCAAAGTTACCCTCGACAGGAAGTCAACCTGAGCAAAGTTACACTCGATAGGAAGTCAATCTGAACACAGTTACACTTGAAAGGAAGTCGACCTGAACACAGTTACACTTGACAGGAAGTCGACCTGAACACAGTTACACTCGAAAGGATGTCAACCTGAACACAGTTACACTTGACAGGAAGTCGACCTGAACACAGTTACACTTGACAGGAAGTCAACCTGAACACAGTTACACTCAAAAGGAAGTCAACCTGAACACAGTTACACTCGAAAGGAAGTCGACCTGAACACAGTTACACTCGACAGGAAGTTGACCTGAACACAGTTGCACTCGAGAAGAAGTCGACCTGAACACAGTCACGCTTGACAGGAAGTTATCCTGAACACAGTTACGCTCAACAGGAAGTTATCCTGAAAACAGTTATGCTCGACAGGAAGTTATTCTGAACACATTACACTTGACAGGAAGTCAACCTGAACACAGTTACACTCGACAGGAAGTTGACCTGAACAGTTACACTCGACAGGAAGTCGACCTGAACACAGTTACACTCGACAGGAAGTTGACCTGAACACAGTTACACTCGACAGGAAGTCGACCTGAACACAGTTATGCTCGAGAGGAAGTTATCCTGAACACAGTTACACTCGACAGGAAGTCAACCTGAACACAGTTACGCTGGACAGGAAGTCGACATGATCACAGTTACACTCGACAGGAAGTTGACCTGAACAGTTACACTCGACAGGAAGTCGACCTGAACACAGTTACACTCGACAGGAAGTTGACCTGAACAGTTACACTCGACAGGAAGTCGACCTGAACACAGTTACACTCGACAGGAAGTTGACCTGAACACAGTTACACTCGACAGGAAGTCGACCTGAACACAGTTATGCTCGAGAGGAAGTTATCCTGAACACAGTTACACTCGACAGGAAGTCAACCTGAACACAGTTACGCTGGACAGGAAGTCGACATGATCACAGTTATGCTAGAGAGGAAGTCGACCTGAACACAGTTTCGCTCGACAGGAAGTCGACCTGAACACAGCTACGCTTGACAGGAAGTCAACCTGAACACAGTTACATTGGACAGGAAGTCAACATGAACACAGTGACGCTCGACAGGAAGTTGACCTGAACACAGTTACACTCGACAGGAAGTTGACCTGAACACAGTTACACTCGACAGGAAGTCGACCTGAACACAGTTATGCTCGAGAGGAAGTTATCCTGAACACAGTTACACTTGACAGGAAGTCGACCTGAACACAGTTACGCTGGACAGGAAGTCGACATGATCACAGTTATCCTAGAGAGGAAGTCGACCTGAACACAGTTTCGCTCGACAGGAAGTCGACCTGAACACAGCTACGCTTGACAGGAAGTCGACCTGAACACAGTTACGTTGGACAGGAAGTCAACATGAACACAGTGACGCTCGACAGGAAGTTGACCTGAACACAGTTACACTCGACAGGAAGTCGACCTGAACACAGTTACACTCGACAGGAAGTCGACCTGAACACAGTTACACTCGACAGGAAGTTGACCTGAACACAGTTACACTCGACAGGAAGTCGACCTGAACATAGTTACGCTCGAGAGGAAGTTATCCTGAACATAGTTACACTCGACAGGAAGTCGACCTGAACACAGTTACGCTGGATAGGAAGTAGACATGAACACAGTTATGCTAGAAAGGAAGTCGACCTGAACACAGTTTCGCTCGACAGGAAGTCGACCTGAACACAGTTACGCTCGACAGGAAGTCGACCTGAACACAGTTATGCTGGACAGGAAGTCAACATGAACACAGTGACGCTCAACAGGAAGTTGACCTGAACACAGTTACGCTCTACAGGAAGTCGACCTGAACACAGTTAAGCATTCAATATATGTGTAGCACTTTGAGATTTTCAGTAATGAAAAGTGCATTATAAATTGAATTTATTATTATTATTATTATTACGCTGGACAGGAAGTCAACCTGAACACAGTTACGCTCGACAGGAAGTCGACCTGAACACAGTTACGCTGGACAGGAAGTCGACCTGAACACAGTTACACTAGACAGGAAGTCGACCTGAACACAGTTACGCTGGACAGGAAGTCAAGCTGAGCACTGTTACGCTGGACAGGAAGTTGGCCTGAACACAGTTACTCTAGTGAAACCCTGAAATATAAATCCAACAGTTGTTTTATTCGGTTTTGGTCCGACAACCCCCTTACAGAACCTCCCTGATCGTTCTACAAACTAAAGAACGTTGTTCTACTAGTTTATGGCTTAGTGATGTTCAGAGATGAAATAAAACAGGAAATATCCATCCATCCATTTTCGTTTGCTTATCCAGGGTCGGGTCGCGGGGGTAGCAGCCTAAGTAGGGAGGCCCAGACTTCCCTCTCCCCAGCCACTTGGAGCAGCTCCTCTGGGGGAATCCCAAGGCGTTCCCAGGCCAGCCGAGAAACATAGTCCCTCCAGCGTGTCCTGGGTCTTCCTCTGGGTCTCCTCCCGGTGGGACATGCCCGGAACACCTCACCAGGGAGGCGTCCAGGAGGCATCCTAACCAGATGCCCGAGCCACCTCAACTGGCTCCTCTCGATGTGGAGAAGCAGCGGCTCTACTCCGAGTCCCTCCCGGATGACTGAGCTTCTCACCCTATCTCTAAGGGAGAGTCCAGACACCCTGCGGAGAAAACTCATTTCAGCCGCTTGTATTCGAGATCTCGTACAGGAAATATGACCTTTAAAAAATTCTTGTAAGTGTGCACTTGTTTCCATGTGGATAAAGTCATCCTCCAGCAGCACTCATGAAGGAATGCATATCGCCAGCTTTTTTTCAGGTGATACTACTGGTAAACAAACTCTGAATGGACACCGCAGTCTGCTCAGTGTTTCCTTCATGATGTTTTTCTGTTACAACCTGGGCTTGAACCCGCAGCCTGTTGACCACTGATCCACCACGACCACTTTTACTGCCTCCATAAGAAAGAAGTGTTTGTGTTTGGTGCTAGCAGCCACTGGGGGAGGACGGACAGTAAAAGGTTTGGTGCGCAGCTTGAATATGCAGCTTCCTGTTTCACCGTTGGACTTATTTACATTTAAATGAAGACTTTTATTTTGTCCTCACGGTGGGATCCTGGAGCCCGCCTGTTAAATCTTGTTTCTGTGCCGAGGAGCCAGGCTCCGTCTGAGAGGAGCTCTTGTCCTCCAGTCAAAGGCTGTTGACGGCCTCTGCACATTCCGACTGTTCATGACCTTGTGGTTCGGCTCCAAATCGGGCCGGAACCCGTCACAGGTTCCTGCTGCTCTCAGGCGGCCCGAGGAGCCAACAAAGAGACTTTGAGCCCGGCGGCAGCAAAACATTTAGAAACATTGATGTTAAAACCGGCTGCTGTGAGGAGTCAAAGAGACCGGTCAGCTTCTTCAGGCCTCTCCAGCCGTTTCCGTTAGCAGCTCTCCAGTTCGACCGGCTCGGCTCCGTCACATGTGCTGTTACTTTTATTGGTGTTTCCAGTTACCATGGCAACGTAATTTGCAAACAAAGATTTTTCTCATTGAAAAACACTGACAACTCTTTTAACAACCTCTAACTGCCACAGTGAGGTCACATGACCTGGAGTGGAGAGGTCTCTGAACAAAACACTGATTAACGTTTCGGAGCCGTTTTGATTCAAGATGGCTGCCACAGCTACCTCAGAAAACACTAAATCGACTATCAGTCATTCTTTGAAATACTGAGCTGAAATTTGGTGTAGTGGTACCTGAGAGCGAGTTGTTATACATTCCTGACAGAAAACCAAAATCCAATATGGCCGCCTGAGCTAAAAAGGAAAAGATGCTATGTATCAGCTATTTTTTGGCATATTAAGCTGAAATGTGGTGTGTTGGAAGCTGAGAGCAATAATGTTCCTGGAGAAACTTTGAAGGGACTTCCACGTAACATTTGAGGGGGACACGTTGAGGTTCGGGCCGCACTAAAGTTGAAGGAAGAGCAAGAACATTTTCATGGATAGATGCTGCAAAAGCTTCATTTAAATTACTTTAACTCAGCTAATTTTACACACACAGCTGAACTGTGGTGTACTAGTAGCTGAGAGCGAACAACAACACAGTGACGTCAAATAACAGTTTTAAAACGACTGCAGCGTGGCAGTCCCCGTCAAAGTTTCTCCAGGAACTTTTTGTCCCACAGAGTTTTCGTGGGTCCGTCCTCTGGGCTCACCTCTCCTCGCCTGAGATGGAAGATTTCTCAAGGCAATATCGATTCTGAGGCAGCGTCACACAACGGGATACGAGCTTCAGTTTTAAATGTTCCCCGTCCTTCCTGGAGGACAAAAGACACCCTGGGTGTGAGGAGAAACCCTACCGCTGTGGCCCGCGAGAACCTAAACTTTTGTCCTGATGCGACAAGAAGTCTGAGGAAAAGACGCAAAGAGGAGAAGTACCGGGGTCAGACACGGAGCTTCGATTTGGTTTACTTTCTTCTTCTTCTTTCGGCTGTTCCCTCGAGTCATCCTTCTCCACCTCACTCTGTCCTCACTCCAACTACCGTATTTTCCGAACTATATGTCGCAGCTTTTTATCATTTTTTCATGGCCTGCGACCTATAGTCAGGTGCAACCTATATATGACTTTTTATCAAATAAGCTGGTTTGTAATCATTTATTTGAAAAAATTTAACTGAGACACACTCTTACAATAATGTGAGATAACAAATATATATATTTTTAGGTGTTTATCCTGCTAAAATTATTCATTTATTAAAGAAAAGTTCAGCTCAGACACATATTTGCTATAATTTTTATCAAACAAATAATTGTTTTTAAGTGTTAATCTTCTTAAAAGCCTTGCTGTGCGCTCCTGTGGAAGAGACATTTGCAGCAGAGCTAAACACGGTCCACATTTTGACGTAGGTACGACCTATATATGGATTTTTCCAACTCTTTGGCAAGAATTGGACAATGCGACCTATACTCGGGTGCAACCTATAGTCCGAAAAATATGGTACCTTCATGTCCTCTCTAACTGCATCCATGTGTCTCCTCTTTGTCTTTTTCCTGGCAGTTGCATTTCTAACATCCTACCAATATACCCACTGTCCCTCCTCTGGACATGTCCAAACCATCTCAGTGTGTCCTCTCTAACTTTATCTCCCAGTTGTTCAACATGTGCTGTACCTCTGATGATCTCATTCCTGATCTTATCCATCCTTGTCACTCCTAAGAGAACCTCAGCATCTTTATTTCTATCACTTCCAGTTCTTTCTCCTGTCTTTTTGTCCATATCCCTGTCTCCTGTCTTTTTGTCCATGTCTCTGTCTCCAGACCATACAACATAGCTGGTCTCACCACTGTCTTGTAAACTTTTCCTTTGACCTTTGCTGACACCTTTTTCAAAGTCAAAGTCAAAAGTCAAAGTCAACTTTATTATCAGAACTGCAATATGTACAGGACATACACAGGATTGAAATTGCGTTTCTCTCAGTCCCTCGGTGCAACAGTAACCATTTAAACACTAAAACACTAAAACATTTAATAAACATAAGCATAAAATAGTAAAAGTGTAACACTGTCCTGAGTTTTTGCATAGTAGTATAAAAGTATGAAAATTTACACCAACACTAAAACACTAAACATTTAATGAACATAAGCATAAAATGAAATAATAAAAGTGTAATACTGTCCTGAGTTTTTGCATAGTAGTATAAAAAGTATAAAAAGTATATCTATAAAATAAACTGAAGGTTCTAGCATTGACATTTGCAAAGAGTGGCAAAGCAGCATATGAGTTAATGTACACAGTATATGTATGAGGTAGTTGATGTTGGTATAGAGGCAAAGTGGCATATGCAGTAAGGCACATTGGGCATCCTTAAATAAGGCTAGTCAGAGAATACTGTATATGTATCAGCAGTAGTGTAGATATAAAAGTAGTGTAAATGTAAACAGTAGTAATAAATGTAAACAGTAGTAATAAATGTAAACAGTATTAATAAATGTAAACAGTGAATGTAAACAGTAGTAATAAATGTAAACAGTAGTAATAAATAACAGTATATAAATGTAAACAGTGAATGTAAACAGTAGTAATAAATGTAAACAGTAGTAATAAATGTAAACAGTAGTAATAAATGTAAACAGTAGTAATAAATGTAAACAGTAGTAATAATGTAAACAGTAGTAATAAATGTAAACAGTAGTAATAAATGTAAACAGTATTAATAAATGTAAACAGTGAATGTAAACAGTAGTATGACTATAGGCAGTAATGTAATACAAACATTAGTGCAAATATGAGAAGTAGTGCAAACTGAATGAGCACATGACCGAGAGTTTAGTGAATAACCCGTTTGATGACACAGAGTCCAGTGTTAAAATCTTTGTGTTGTGTGGTAATGTGTGAGAAAGTTTTTTGTGTTAAGGCAGTTCAAATGGGAGGGGAGGCAGAGCAGGCAGAGTGTTTAGCATCCTGACTGCCTGATGAACAGAGCTTTTTGTCAAAAATCACTCCTGAAACTTTCTCCATCACTCCATCCTGCCTGGACTCTCTTCTTCTCCTCTTTACCACATTCCCCATTTTCCTGGACAGTGGACCCCAAGTACTTGAAGTCCTGCACCTTTGTGACCTCTGCTCCTTGTAGCCTCACTGTTCCACTGGCCTCCCTCTCATTCACACACATGTACTCTGTCTTACTACTGACTTTCATTCCTCTTCTTTCAAGTGCATACCTCCACCTCTCCAAGTTCTCTTCCACCTGTTCCCTGTTCTCACCACAGATCACAATGTCATCTGCAAACATCATAGTCCATGGGG
The DNA here is from genome assembly GCA_038048925.1 of Garcialebias charrua. Taxonomy (NCBI): domain Eukaryota; kingdom Metazoa; phylum Chordata; class Actinopteri; order Cyprinodontiformes; family Rivulidae; genus Garcialebias; species Garcialebias charrua. Next base: position 8,834 of record JBBPBX010038258.1, read on the forward strand.
ATTCCTGCCTGACCTCATCTGTTAGTCGGTCCATTACCAGAGCAAACAAGAAGGGGCTCAGATCTGATCCTTGATGCACTCTTTACAGAGTTTTAATTAACTCTGTTTTACACAGTCGATGTGTTTCTGGTCTTAAAAATGAGTTTTTTCATCGTTTGGCAGACAAACATAAACAACAAACTAAATCTTAACATTTAGAGTTATTGTTTTAGATTCTTTAACATTAAATTAACAGATAAGCTCCTAAATTAAAAATTTATCCTTACAAAATTCAGACAATATCTGATCTGCAACATGTATAAAACACAAGTAAATTTATTGGAGAAATCACATTTATAATCTGAAAATAATCCTTTTTTATGCCACAAGTGAGATGAACTAACAGGATTATTTTATTTCCTGATGGATTTAATTAAAGATTTTGTGGAAAAGTTTTTTTTCTCCAGCAGAGAAAACACATTTATTTATTCATTTTTGCTTAAATAAACTCATATTTGTGTATTTATTTCCAATAAAAATCTGTTGATCTGTGTGGGATTATTTTGAAATGAGTGTTTTGTCACTTTAAGTGAAATTAACTTTAATTTCAATTATTTCATGAACAAATTTTTATTAATGACTGTCATTAAAATTTTCAAACATGCAGCAGTTTCATCACCTGCCATCACAACAGGCGGGCGATCATGTTGTTACATGTTGGTCTCTGTTAGCAAAATATCTAAGGAACCACTGGAACATTCATGAATCATTTACAGCTGATAACCTGATTCAAGATGGCCGCCACAGCTAACGTAGCTTACGTTGATGTCAGCTGTTGGACTGTGTGTCGTCCACCAGCACCATTGTTGTGATGGACCCTCCAGGAACCACCGAGTTGGGAGGGACCATAAAATGATTGACAGATGGATCAACACATGCTCATTCAGTCATCTGAGCACGAGTACGAGGAAAATGCTCCAAACATGTCGGTCGGTTCCCCAGAGGACGACCCTCCTCCGGTTCTGACCCGGTCCGTTCTGCACACGAGCTCCGGTTGTTGAGGGCTGTAGCTCAGAGTGTGCGCAGGAAGCAACACGAGTTTTGAATGAATCGTTTCAAACACGATGATAAACAACAATTCAACACGTTTATAGTTAATCCAGCCGATAAGTCTCGGATTAGAGGATTAAATCTGAATCGTTGAAGCAGCAGCTCTTCAGACGAAGCCGTTTACATTTAACTGTGGAAACGTCGACTCGCCTGTTTTGTTGCTGCCCAACTTCTTTGGTTTGAGCAACTTTCAGCTGTTGTAGTCGATTATAAACCAAGATGTTCGGCTCGTTCAGCAGCCGAGGGCCGTGACTTTTGTAACTCACATTAAACATTTAACTTAATAAAAATATATATTTTCTCCACTGAGGCCGCTGCAGCTCCAGCTCCTGCGCGACCTGTAACATGTTTCACTGCTTTTAGCTAGTCTTCTGATCCATTTAGCTTCCAATGAACCCTTTACTGTATTTAGCTTTTGCTTGCAGCTTTGAGCTGGGCTTTTGCTACTTTTAGCAGCTATCATTTAACTAAGTTTAGCTTTGCTAGCCTTTTACTTTTAGCTTTCATTTTGCTAAATCAGCTTTGAGCTACTCTTTCTTTTAGCTCTACATGCAGCTTACCTAATCTTTTGCTAACTGTAGCCTTTAGTTAACATTTTGCTACTTTTGTTTTGCCACTTTTAGTTAGGCTTTTGATTAATTTAGCTTTCATGTTGTTTTTAGCTTTTAACTGTCTTTTTGCAGCTTTAGCTTAGAGTCAAGCTTTTGCTACTTTTAAGTAGCTTTTAGCTGTCTTTTTGCAACTTTAGCTTAGAGTCAAGCTTTTGCTACTTTTAAGTAGCTTTTAGCTGTCTTTTTGCAACTTTAGCTTAGAGTAAGCTTTTGCTACTTTTAAGTAGCTTTTAGCTGTCTTTTTGCAACTTTAGCTTAGAGTCAAGCTTTTGCTACTTTTAAGTAGCTTTTAGCTGTCTTTTTGCAACTTTAGCTTAGAGTCAAGCTTTTGCTACTTTTAAGTAGCTTTTAGCTGTCTTTTTGCAACTTTAGCTTAGAGTCAAGCTTTTGCTACTTTTAAGTAGCTTTTAGCTGTCTTTTTGCAACTTTAGCTTAGAGTCAAGCTTTTGCTACTTTTAAGTAGCTTTTAGCTGTCTTTTTGCAACTTTAGCTTAGAGTAAGCTTTTGCTACTTTTAAGTAGCTTTTAGCTGTATTTTTGCAACTTTAGCTTAGAGTCAAGCTTTGGCTACTTTTAAGTAGCTTTTAGCTGTCTTTTTGCAACTTTAGCTTAGAGTCAATCTTTGGCTACTTTTAAGTAGCTTTTAGCTGTCTTTTTGCAACTTTAGCTTAGAGTCAAGCTTTTGCTACTTTTAAGTAGCTTTTAGCTGTCTTTTTGCAACTTTAGCTTAGAGTAAGCTTTTGCTACTTTTAAGTAGCTTTTAGCTGTCTTTTTGCAACTTTAGCTTAGAGTCAAGCTTTGGCTACTTTTAAGTAGCTTTTAGCTGTCTTTTTGCAACTTTAGCTTAGAGTCAAGCTTTTGCTACTTTTAAGTAGCTTTTAGCTGTCTTTTTGCAACTTTAGCTTAGCGTTAAGCTTTTTCTACTTTTAAGTAGCTTTTAACTGTCTTTTTGTAACTTTAGCTTAAAGTCAAGCTTTTGCTACTTTTAAGAAGCTTTTAGCTGTCTTTTTGCAACTTTAGCTTAGCGTTAAGCTTTTGCTACTTTTAAGTAGCTTATAACTGTCTTTTTGCAACTTTAGCTTAGCGTTAAGCTTTTGCTACTTTTCAGTAGCCTTTTGTTACTTTTCGTTTTTGGCTAAAGTTATGCTTACAACTATCTTTCGCTACATTCAGCTTTCAGCTAGCCTTGTTTTTCTTTTTTCTTTTCCATTCACCCTTTATTTATCCAAGTAGTCTCAGTAGCCGTGTTTCCATCAAGGTTTCTAGGTGCGCATTTTGAAGTATCGCAGCAGAAAAGCTTAATGGAAACGGCAAAATACGAAGTTACTTCCTGAAATTCGCCAAAAAGTTTATACGCTCGCTTGAGGTGGTTTTTGGGAGCTGCGAAACCGAGCAGCTGCGCAAAACGACAGATGGAAACACATTTGCCGACTCGTGCTGCCGTAGCGCACATTCACGTCACGTGACTGATCAGCTGTTTCCGCTCCGAACAACATGTAACTCGCTAAAACTAGTTGGCATGACAGAATAAATACAACTCGCCCGATAGCAACACGTACCTGAAATATTCTCCCCATTTTGACGAGATGTGTGACCGGGTTCTGTTTTCAACCGCTACTTCCTGTTTACTCTCTGGTCTACTGTAGACATGCGCAGTGCTGACGTCTGACGTAATGACGCTGACGTCTGACGTAATGACGCTGTGCGCGGCTTGGAAAAAGCGCTTCAAGCCAGTAGATGGAAACACTTCTGATCTGCATTAATTTGTATTTACATATTTGCGAGGTAGCTCAAAATTCGAAATGAAAATGGATGGAAACAGGGCTACTGAGTCATGAGAACTCATTTTCAAGAGGGAGCAGATGGTGGGGGGTTAAGGGCCTTGTTCAGGGGCCCAGGGTGGGGTGGGGCGAATGAGGGTGGAGGCAGGTGTGGGTGTTTCACATTTTTCCATCCACATTTTGATGTTGTCTGTACCGGGATTTGAACCAGCGATCTTCCGATCACAGGCCCACCGTCTCTAACCTCTGTGCTAGCACTCCACTAGCCAGACTAGTGCTACATTTAGCATTTAGCTACACTTCAGCTATTTTAGCATTGAGCTAGGTTTTAGTTACGTTTGGCCTTTAGCTGATGTTCTTTTGGTTTTAGTCTCTTCAGTAAATTTTAGTC
>JBBPBX010038258.1:12742-27002 GCA_038048925.1 Garcialebias charrua
GTTGGTGTGAAACTAATCCGCTCTCATTCCCATTCGGGTCACGTGATGACCAGACCCTGAGCTCAGACCAGCAGGTGATCCACTCACTGGCTCAGACCAGCAGGTGATCCACTCACTGGCTCAGACCAGCAGGTGATCCACTCACTGGCTCAGACCAGCAGGTGATCCACTCACTGGCTCAGACCAGCAGGTGATCCACTCACTGCAGTTTGGTGCTCAGAGGTTTGGATCTGAGAGGTTCACCCCCCACCCCAGCACCTCAAATAAAAATATCGACTCTAAAAGCCCAAACTTCAAATTTAAACAGTTGTAAACAAATATTTTATGAGTCCAAGTAACAGATTCGTGCAGATGTGCAGGAAGTGAACTGACCCCGGACCAGTCGGATCAGAGCTGCATCGAGCTGTCAGCAGAAAACAAAGAAACACATTTAAATGCCAGTTCTCAGTAAAAAGATGAGCCGTTTGAGGTGAAATGAGGAAACCGTGACTTTCTGCACATTAGAACATGAAAACAGCCGAAAATGTCACTCCGTGTTCTCCGGTCCTTCATCTGAGACCAACTGCAGCTCGTTGTTTATCTGCTCCTTCTCCTGAGATTATTCTGTAAACTTTGTGTCGACAGAGGGATTATCTGCCGCCGCTGAAAAGGTTTCATCACTAAACTGGTAACGTGAGCTGAATATGAACAGCTGACGTTAGCTGAAAGCAGGAAAACAGCTGAAATGTGTAAAAAAAAAAAACTGAATAAAGCAAACATGAGCAGAAGAAGCTGAAATGGACAGAGAGGCTGAATAGTAGGGGTGCAGGAAAAAAAAAATCAATTTTTTTTAGAATCGAGATTCTTAGTCCTGGCGATTCAGAATCGATTGTAAAAGACCCAACATCGTTTTATTATTATTATTGTTTTTTTTTTTTTACATTAAAACCCAAAAGTTAAAGAAAATAAAACCATATCTCATAGTTTATGAAAGAATACATAAAATGAAAGGTGGCAGAAAGAAGAAGAAATCTGACCCGAACCAGTGACCTCCAGGACCCGATAAGGATAAAGCGGGTAAAGATGATGGATAGATGCTTTTGTTGAAAAGATTTACCAAACAAATCTTTTAAACAAAATCCATCCATACACATTTGAAACATGGATGAATGCAATATGATTTTGAAGTCTATTTTATTTTGAGTTAAATGTTTATGCTGAAATCTTTGTTTACGTTTGTATTTTGAATTATTTGTGATGGACTGGAGACATGTCCAGGGTGTCCCCTGTCTCTCGCACAGTGACTGCTGGATATAGACACCAGTGACCTCCAGGACCTGATTAAAGCTGCTGCATTCTGTTCATATACCCATCTGCTGGATTTATACTGTATTATTTGACATTGTTAATGTTTGCTACAAGCATACATTATTGCTTTAAATAAATGTTTTATTTGTTTACATTATTGTTGAATCTTTTCATGATTTCAATTGAAAATTGTTTCAGAATCGATTTTCGATTAAGAATCAAAAATCGATTCTGAATCTAAAATTGATCCTGGAATGAAAATCGTTTTAGAATCGAAAATGGATTTTTAATCGAATCGGTGCATCAAAAATTGGAATCGAATCGATTCTCCAGACAAAGAGAGATTTGCACCCCTAATAGGTTACAAAAAGTAAGAAACCAGCCAAAAAAAAAAGCTGAAATTAGCAAAAAAAGTAGCTGAAAAGGCTAAAAATAAAATAAAAAAGCTCTGAAATGAGCAGAAAGCTGAAAGGAGCAGGAACATTTTAATGACCACAAAAGATGGAAATAAACAAAAATAAAATTAGCAGAAAAATATCTCAAATGTAGCTGGAAATTTTGAAAAAGAAAAGTGAATTTAGAAGAAAGAAGCTGACAGGAGCAGAAAAATGGCTGAAAAAAGCTGAGAAGAGCCGTAAAAAGCTGTAAACGGCTAAAGGGTTTGAAAGACATGAAGAGCTCCATTCAGTTTCAAAGAGTAAAAACTGCAGAAATAGTACAAGTCGATGACGTAGAACAAAACGAGTTAGGAACCGGATCTGTACAGAGATTTAAAAACATGCTCTACTTTAAAGGCTTCCTTCTGATGGCCCGCCGCCTTCAGAGGTTCAGACTGAAACATCTCGTGGTAAAACACAGACGAGTTTTGATCGTTTTGGCTGAATCGAGTTTGACAATTCGAGACATCACACTCAGAGTATACGTTTGGTATGACTCTCAGCTACCTCCACACCAAAGTTTGGGACATTCTGCAACTTTTGTTTGGTGATGACTCTGGTAACCATGGAAACAATAACCAGATTATTATTTCTGACTGACTCCAATAATTTAACAGTTATAAGGTGCCTCTCGCTGTGATGGCCCACTGTAAAGATGATGGGTGGATTATTATGGGCTGTAAAACGTTTATATTTTTAATTTTAGAAACTGAACCCTTCAAACACAAGATTAAAATTCTTCTTTTGTCGTTTCGGTCAAAGTCTGGTTTTGTTACCTGCTCATCAGTTAGCCCGTTAGCTTTAAGCTACGCTAATGTGGTTTAAATATTTCTTACATTTGAACACAAACCTGCTGTACGCAGCAGATGTTGTGATTTGAAATAAGCTCAAAGCACTCGCTGAAGTGAGGGAGCGAAACGTCTTCTGTTACAAATAAAGTCCAGTTGTTTTTGTACTGAACTTTTTGAATTTTAAATATTTGAACAAAAAGTCTAAAACAATCATTTTTTAAAGATTAGATTATAAACTCTGTAGGAAGAGGTGGTTTGTGTTTAACTTCAGGCTTTAACACCCAGTTCAGTTCAGACGTTCTCTTCTGGCTTCAAGCCTAAACACAACGGACACTTCCTGTCCACAACATGACGGAGCACTTCCTGTCCACAACATGACGGACACTTCCTGTCCACAACATGACGGAGCACTTCCTGTCCACAACATGACGGAGCACTTCCTGTCCACAACATGACGGAGCACTTCCTGTCCACAACATGACGGAGCACTTCCTGTCCACAACATGACGGAGCACTTCCTGTCCACAACATGACGGAGCACTTCCTGTCCACAACATGACGGAGCACTTCCTGTCCACAACATGACGGAGCACTTCCTGTCCACAACATGACGGAGCACTTCCTGTCCACAACATGACGGAGCACTTCCTGTCCACAACATGACGGACACTTCCTGTCCACAACATGACGGAGCACTTCCTGTCCACAACATGACGGAGCACTTCCTGTCCACAACATGACGGACACTTCCTGTCCACAACATGACGGAGCACTTCCTGTCCACAACATGACGGAGCACTTCCTGTCCACAACATGACGGACACTTCCTGTCCACAACATGACGGACACTTCCTGTCCACAACATGACGGAGCACTTCCTGTCCACAACATGACGGAGCACTTCCTGTCCACAACATGACGGACACTTCCTGTCCACAACATGACGGACACTTCCTGTCCACAACATGACGGAGCACTTCCTGTCCACAACATGACGGAGCACTTCCTGTCCACAACATGACGGAGCACTTCCTGTCCACAACATGACGGAGCACTTCCTGTCCACAACATGACGGACACTTCCTGTCCACAACATGACGGACACTTCCTGTCCACAACATGACGGAGCACTTCCTGTCCACAACATGACGGACACTTCCTGTCCACAACATGACGGACACTTCCTGTCCACAACATGACGGACACTTCCTGTCCACAACATGACGGAGCACTTCCTGTCCACAACATGACGGAGCACTTCCTGTCCACAACATGACGGACACTTCCTGTCCACAACATGACGGACACTTCCTGTCCACAACATGACGGACACTTCCTGTCCACAACATGACGGACACTTCCTGTCCACAACATGACGGACACTTCCTGTCCACAACATGACGGACACTTCCTGTCCACAACATGACGGACACTTCCTGTCCACAACATGACGGACACTTCCTGTCCACAACATGACGGACACTTCCTGTCCACAACATGACGGACACTTCCTGTCCACAACATGACGGACACTTCCTGTCCACAACATGACGGACACTTCCTGTCCACAACATGACGGACACTTCCTGTCCACAACATGACGGACACTTCCTGTCCACAACATGACGGACACTTCCTGTCCACAACATGACGGACACTTCCTGTCCACAACATGACGGACACTTCCTGTCCACAACATGACGGACACTTCCTGTCCACAACATGACGGACACTTCCTGTCCACAACATGGCGGACACTTCCTGTCCACAACATGACGGACACTTCCTGTCCACAACATGGCGGACACTTCCTGTCCACAACATGACGGACACTTCCTGTCCGCACGAAGCTTTGACGTCTCCGCCTGAAATCTTTAGTGTCTGAACTTCATGAAGTATTCACTCTGTCGCGCTCCATTTTCTTCTGTACGTCTTTCAGCATCTTTCTCGTTCCACAATTTTTGTGCTATTTCAACAAATCATAAAATGTTCAGCTCCTTCAGGACAATCCTGCTGTGACTTCTGGTATTGGTGCAACTTTAGCTGTTTGAAATATTTAGCCTTTTCTGCCATTTTTTCCTCACAGAAAATGATTTGAGCTCATTTTCCATCCTTCACATCTTTAGATCTGTTTACAGCCTTTTACTGCTCCTTTCACATTTTGTTCTGCTTCAGCTTCTTTCTGCAATTTTAAACTTTTTTCAGCTACTTTCAGCTGTTTTGTTTCTTTCGCCTAACTACAACATTGTTGTGCTTCTTCTAGCTTCTTTCTGCTCATTTCAGACTGTTATGTTCCTTTCAGCTTATTTCTGCAAGTTTCAGCTTTTTCCTACTACTTCAGCTACTATTTAGTTGTTTTTACCTAATTTAAGCTTTTTCATCCAATTCCACATTTGTTGCTCTCATTTAAAAAAAATTCAGTCTAATTCAGCAAAAATGAGCTCTCTACACTTCCTTCTGGTAGCTTCTTTCTGCTTTTTCAGCAATTTTAATTTTGCTAATTTCAGCTTTTTTGGCTAATTTACTCATTTTTGTGCTCATTTCTGCTTATTTAAACCAAATTCAGCAAACATGTTCTTTCTGCTGTCTTTTGCTATTTTAAGCTTGTTCTACCTTTTAACTACATATTTAGCATTATCAAGCAAATTTCAGCTGCTTTCAGATAAATTCATGCTTTCCATGGTAATTTCTGCTACTTTCAGCCTAAGTAACTTCTTTTTGCTCATTTCAGCTTGTTATGCTACTTTCAGCTTTTTTCTTGCTAGTTTCAGTTTTTTTTTAATTTCAGCTACGTTTTAGCCGTTTTGTGCAAAATGTAGCTTTTTAAGCTAATTCCACTTTTTTAGCTTATTTCAGCTTCTTCCACTTCCTTGTGGTAGTTTAAGCTTCTTTCTGCCTTTTCAGCTACTTTTCAGCAATTGGTTGCAAATTTAAGCTTTTTTAGCTACCGGTAATTGTCTAATTTTTGTGCTAATTTCTGCTGATTTCAACCTAATTCAGAAAATATGTGTTCTTTCTGCTTTCTTCTTCATATACCGCTACCGGTGTATGAATGTGTGTATGAATGGGTGGATGGCTGGTACTGTGAAGCGCTTTGGGGCCCCTAGGGGGCTGGAAAGCGCTATATAAGTAAGCTCCATTTACCTTTTTTTTTCTGCTAATTTAGGCTTATTCTTCAACTTCAGCTACATTTCAGCATGTTTGTATCTAATTTTAGCTGTTTCTCAGCCAGTTCTTCTGCAGTAAGCGTGCACACTGTATTGTTGCAGGAAATGAAATTTTTCTAGTTATTATTTGAATAGGCCCTGTGATGGCCTTGGCTCCTGTCCAGGGTGTCCCCGACCCTCGCACAGTGACTGCTGGACATGGGCACCAACGACCCCGTGACCCCAAAATGGAAGAAGCGGGTAAAAGATAAAGGATGGATATTATTTAAATACAGAAGAAAACTTTGGTTTGTTCATAGATGTGCAAACTTCAGACGTCTGTACTTCATTTGTGGTTTTCTCGCTCCTGGACTTTACCGGAGGTCTTCCAGAACCGGGTCGTCATAATGTTTGTTACCAACGACAGGAAGCTGAAGTATTTATAAATCTGGTCCAAACGGTGACACCGTTTGAATTTCACCGCCCAGTTTACCTTAGTTCGTTTTAAGCCTTTCTGTGGGGAAGCACCAGATGTTCTGGATGACTTACGTTTAATAAAACTGCACAAACTTCTAGAACAGGGGTCTGCAACCTGCGGCTCTGGAGCCACATGTGGCTCTTTGGTCCCTCTGCAATGGCTCTTTCAAGCTTTGACCAAAAGTGACATAAAACTGAAGTTTGTTGGTTTATTGAGGGATTGATTATTATTGATTTATTGGTTATTTACTAACAACAATAAATTGCTAATTTAGCAGTTTCTAGGTCATTTCTTTTGCCAACATATAATAACAGTAAATCTTATTGACTACATCATGCTAGTTGTTTGTTAGCCACTTCTTTTAGCTCATTTCCAGTTGTACGGAGTGATCTTTTACTCAAATCTACCAATTATTATTTAAAAAAATTAATTACTTTTTTGGAGGAGTTGGCATACCTTTAAGATAAGTTGCTGGAATAAATATGTTGAGTCAACTTGATAATACAAATTAAAGAGAAAAAAAGTCAAATGTAAGTATTTATTTTCATTTTAAAATTAAATTACATATCCAACAAAATGGCCTAATTTTTAACTTTATGCTTTATTACTTCATAATAGGTTACTTAATGAATTGTTTCCACAATTAAAAAGAAAACTCATATGCCTGCATACTTGTGTTTGAATTTTTATAAAACTAGAAAAAAATACATATTTTCTTTATATAAATCCAGTCTTTTCTTTTGCCCTAAAATATAAATACTGTATATCAATAAATATTAAAAATAATTTTATATTTTTTCTTCATAATTCCACCTTCTGTCTGGAAACCCCACTCCAAAAGGCTTGAAGTGGACCATGGGCCACCAGTTGATCATCACAGTTTTACCAAGTTTTGCGGCTCCATAGACATTTTATTTAGTGAGCAAAGGGTCAGAAGTGGCTCTTTTGATCATAAAGTTTGCAGACCCCTGATCTAGAAAATAAATGAAGACATTTAGAAGTTCACTGGAGCAGAGCTGATCTTTAGTGGGATGTGGACACAGTTTGACGTCCTGACAGACGATTGGACTTTCAGCCGAGGAGCACCTTGACTTCATGGCTCTCCTCGTGCTGCGGGCTTAATCAAACCCCCAGAGCCCCCGCAGATTTACAAAGTCCACGTCCAGCCGCTGGACAAACGTCTTTTATTGCCTCGTGAAAGAATTAAAAGCGTCCGTCGGCCTTTAATGCTGCAGATAATTGGTTTGCTCTGAACTCAGCTGCGTGCAGAAAGTGAAAGACTAATCGTATGGAGCGCCGTGCGCCCCGACATTTCACTCTGGGTCTGACGGCCACGTGCTCCTCTTGTTCTAACACTTTCACTTCAGGCTCTTTTTATTTACAGGCGCTCTGTTAAATGCCAAGAGCCTTTAATCAAATGTCAACAAGGTAAAATAATCTCATCAGACGCTCGTTAGACGCCCACAGAGACGTTATCTTGGTCAGAGCTGAAGTCTTCATGAACTTCAACCTTCAGATTTGATTTGGATTTATTTTGAAAACTGAAGCTTGTCAAATCTTGTTGAAAGAAAAAGCTGAACGTTGAGAGCTGAATGGCTGCTGAAAACTACTGAGGAAGCTGAAACTGAGTTGTTAAAAATGAAATAAAACAGGAACACTTGCTAAAAGAAGCTAAACAATAGCTAAAAGGTGCAAAGGCTAGCTTCAAGCTAAACGTCACAAAAGAAAAAAGTGATAAAGCCTAACTCTATATGCTTAAAGGAGCTCAATATATGAGCAGCAAATCACAAGAATCTAAAGTGTCAAAAGGCTAGCTAGAAGCTAAAAGTAACATTAGATTAGCTAAAAGCTCAATGTTTTAAAAGACTGGCTGAAAACTCAGATAAGCAAGACGATAAAAGTAGTTAAAGGGTCACTGGAAGCTAAAAGTAGCAAAGGCTAGCTGCAAGCCTAAAGAAGCAAACCATTAGCTGGTTGCAGCAAATGCCTAGCTAGAAGATAAAGTAACAAAAGTTTAACTTTACATTAAAACCAGCGATAGGTCGATAGATTTGTTATAAACACGATATCAAAAGTCCAGCTTAAAGCTAAGAGGAGTAAAAAGGTAGTAAAAAGCAGCAGAAGAGCAGCTACAAGCTTCAGCAAGCAAAATGCTAGCTAAAAGTATCAACAGGCTGGGAAGAAACTGAAGTAACCAAATAGCTAAAAGTTAGAAGCAGCAGTAGGTTTCCTAAAAGCTCAATGTATAAAAAGGCTAGCTTAAAGCTAAATAGAGCAAAAGGCTAGTTAAATGCAGCAAAATGCAAGCTAGAAGCTAAATTAGTAAAGCAGAATTTCAAAAAGAACGCGGGTATTGAAGAATCTTAATTATTTCTATTGGGGTAAATATTTGTAAATAAAAAAAATTAAATTTATAAATAAAACAACGTAGGTGGACGATTCCTCTTGAAGATTTTCATTATTATTAAATAATTCTGCTTCAGCTGCCGTCTGACTGACTCCAGGTGGATCAGGAGGAACTCGGGTCTTTCCAGTAAACCGGTCTTCTTCAGAGTCTAAACCTCATTTTCAGGAACAGAAAACTGCAGACTGAGTTTTTACAAAATGCTTCCTGGAAACATGCTTCAGCAGCTGCCTGATAACACCACGTGTTCCCTCAGGATGTCAGCACGTTGCCTCCCGCGGCGCTCGCTCTGCACCATCATGTCCGTCCCATCACCGGTCCCGGCCAAACGGGTCTTTCTGGGTGTTTTATCCAGGCCTGTAAAACTAGTGGTATAAAACTTTACGTTGTGCTCTCAGAGCTGGTTCAGTCTCTCATGTTCAGTCTCCAAAGGTGGGCGCCAGACCGCTAGGGAGCGCTAAAGCGCTAATCCGCTTATAGCGGACCTAAACAATTTGTCAGCGTTATAGCGGATTGACTAACTTTTATAATTCATAAGCGGATTTGCGCTATTTTTATTTAAAATGCAATACCGCTAATAACTAATTATCTATCAGTAAAAACGAAAAAACTTATTTACGGGCTCTTTTTTTTAAATTTTGTTTTAACATTTTTGGGCTCTAGTGGCCTTTATTGTAGAGGGAGAGGGCGAAATGGGTAGAGAGAGGGGAGAGACACTGCAGAAAGAAGCTTGTCGGGTCTGGGACGCGAACCCGCGACACCTGCAGAGAGGCCCAGCCTTAAGCTAGGTTTATACTAGTGTCTCACGTCTTTTACCCCCCGTTGAGTGAACCCAGCGATGATGCAATTGCGTGTGTGTCACCGACCGCATTGAGTGTTTATACTTGGCAAGACGTGGGGGATAAATTATAATAAATCCCTCCCTCTTCCAACTTTTTTTATTTTTTTTATTGAATTTATTCATTTCAAATTGTAAAAACACAAGAAAATTATTTACAAAACCACATTATAAAACAAAACAATACATGAAATGAAAGGAGGCAGAAGAAGAAAAAAATCTCATTATTTCTGCCCCTTCTTCAAACAAAATTAACAATCAATTCAAATAGCAATCACATATATAAAAAAAATATAAGATATTAAATGATTTCTCACACAAAACCATAAATTCTGAGCTTTGAACAATAATAAAAGAATATTATAGTCAACCAAATCATTAAAAAAAAAAACTCAACTATGATTCGAACTCACGTCCTTTGGTGTTGCAGCGCAACGTCTTAACCACTAGACCACCACGGCTTGTTGTATAACAACGGAGTTTGCTTTCTTTTAAAGGGTGCATGCAGGCACGCATGCTTTTGTGTGCGCGCGCACACACAGACAAGTTATCTTCAAAACTATCCATGTGTCTGTCAAAGCAAAAACAAAAAACGCCCACAAACTTTGAACCAATCACATGCTGCGAGCCGCATCGTCGGCGTCTCGGAGTTCTGCTTGGGGGCTATGTACACGACGGGCTGTCACCGGGGGATCACAGCGGGAGTGCGGCCAAAAGTTGTGCAATGTTTGCTCACTCAACGGGGGGTAAAAGACATGCGACTGGCCGTCTTGCCGAGTATAACAAGGCCTTTAGAGATAGGGTGAGAAGCTCGGCCATCCGGGAGGGACTCAGGCCCAGTTTACACGGCGCGTATTTTGAGTGTAACCGCTACTTTCTCTTTGCGTCTTTGCTTATCGTCTACACAACACTGCTGGCCCCCCTCTTTGCATCCGATACTTTCCTGATCCACCTCTCAAGGTGGAACTTTTTCGCAGACCCCCCGCTGATAATGTAAACATCTCCCGTGGAGCTTTTGTGTCAACCACATGCGCGCAGCTCACACGCGCGGACAGTCTGACATTTCACGTGTCACGCTGCAAAATATAACAGTTTAACAATAATAAACAGTATTTATGTTGGCGTGGGAGATGTAAATTTATCTGAACTACAGTATCTATCTGGACTCGTTACATTTTTTAAACAGTGCGTAACGTGCTGTGAAAATGAAGACACCAGGTTTATTTTTTATTTATTTATTTATTCAGCACCACAAACTTTACAACACAAACACTGAGAATTAAACTGAACACTATTAAAACACGTGAACCGAACTGTAACTACGTTAATGAACTGGACTCTTGCTGTGTGTTCATCTGGACCCCATCAGAACCGGTCTGCCTGTTTGTTGGAACGACAGCTTCTCCACCTGGCAGAAATAAATAAATAAAAACTCCGTTGTTGTGTGATCAAAGTAAACACAAGCAAACATTATATTAAGAACGTTGATTTACCTGCTGTAAGTCAGCTGTTTATCACGGAGTAAAGTCCGGTTCTGGTCCACAGTCCACTCAGCGTCTGGTGTGCAGCTTGTTAGATGAAGCAGTCCCGCTTGGTGTCAAATCTGTCGACTCTTATCCAAAATCCAGCTTTAACTTGTTGTTAACTTGTTGTTAGCTCAACTTTTAGCACAAAAGAAAGTAGCAGACTGCCAGCAGAGTGAGGTAGCACGCATGCGCAGTGGGTGAAAGGGGGGGGGCATGAGGGAGGGGGGAGATTCGAGCAGATCCGTGTCAACGCAAAACTTTTCAACTAATTAACATACCCAAAAGTTCAATTTCCCCCCCACAGTGTCCGTGTAAACAGGGCCTCAGAGTAGAGCCGCTGCTTCTCCACATCGAGAGGAGCCAGTTGAGGTGGCTCGGGCATCTGGTCCTGAATGCCTCCCTGGTGTGGTGTTTTGGACTTGTCCCACCGGGAGGAGACCCAGAGGAAGACCCAGAACACGCTGGAGGGGCCGTGTTTCTCGGCTGGCCTGGAAACACCTTGAGATTCCCCCAAAGGATCTGGTCCAAGTGGCTGGGGAGAGGGAAGTCTGGGCCTCCTTACTTAGGCTGCTATCCCTATGACTCAACCCCAGATAAGCGGAAGAAAATGGATGGATGGGTTGTGAGCAGCTAATTAAGTGTATTTTGCAAATACTGTAAGTGTGAAAAAAGGTGGACTTAAAAGGGACAAATTATGAAAAAGCTATTTTTTTTTGTGCTTGAGAGCTTATTGTTTGGTATCTGAAGTCACTATTAGTCACAGTCAGCCAAAACATAGTGTCTGCTTACCTGCTTGATAGCAAAGCATTCTTATTATTATCATCTCCAAAATGTAACTTTGAATCATGATGCATTAAATGTATCTCAGTTGGCTCCTACTATTAAATGCAGGTTCTCATGCACAGTTACATTTGTAAGTAGTTTAAGTAAATGGCAGGTGATCCCACACACCCACTACACAGCCGCTTTAGACTGCTGCCATCAGGGAGGAGACTGAGGAGTCTCCAGGCTCGTAACCAGCAGACTGAGAGACAGCTCTGTTCATCAGGCAGTCAGAATGCTAAACACTCTGCCTGCTCTGCCCCCCTCCCATTTGAACTGCCTTAACACTAAAACTTTCTCACACATTACCACACAACACAAAGATTTTAACACTGGACTCTGTGTCATCAAACGGGTTATTCACTAAACTCTCGGTCATGTGCTCATACAGTTTGCACTACTTCTCATACTTGCACTAATGTTTGTATTACATCACTGCCTATAGTCATAATACTGTTTACATTCTCTGTTTACATTTATTAATACTGTTTACTTTTATTACTACTGCTTACATTTAATTACTACTGTTTACATTTACACTACTCTAATATCTACACCACTGCTGATACATATACAGTGTGCTCTGAACGGTCTTATTTAGGGATGCCCAATGTGCCTTACTGCATATGCCACTTTTTGCCTCTATAACAACATCAACTACTACCTCATACATATACTGTGTACATTAACTCATACGCTGCTTTGCCACTTTGCAAATGTCAATGCTAGAAACCTTTAGTTTATTTTAGTTATACTTTTTATACTCTTTTTTTATACTAGTATGCAAAAACTCAGGACAGTATTATGTTCATTAAATGTTTAATGTTTTAGTTTTAGAGTTGGTGTAAATTTTCATACTCTTATACCACTATGCAAAAACTCAGGACAGTGTTAGTTTTACTATTTTATGCTTATGTCTATTATTATATGTTTCAGTGTTTCAATGTTTAGATGTTTACTGTTGCACCGAGGGACTGAGAGAAACGCAATTTCGGTCCTGTGTATGTCCTGTACAGTACATATTGCAGATCTGACAATAAAGTTAACTTTGACTTTGACTTTGACTAAATAAATAAATCCATTAATAAGGTCCCATTCATATTTTATCTGAAGCTTTATTTCCTGAAAAGGAAATCAAATCAATATGTGCTGTAATGTAATTAAATCGGAATTTAAGGCATTCCAGTTTTCCTCGTCATTGATGCACCATCTCCACAATAACAAAAGTACTGGTGACAACAAAGTTACTTTCGGCTGCTCCCTTCTTTAAGGGTCACCGCAGCGAGCAAACTCAAATAAAATGTTTGGCAATTAATTTGTTTCAAACCGGATGCCCTTCCTGACCCAACCTGGGCTCGAACCTACAACCTCAGCATTACAAGACCATTGCACTGGTCACCAAGCTACTCTAAAATTTGTTTTAAACAAGCTCATATAAACAATTATTTGAGTTACCAATTAGAAACTAAACAAACAAATTGGACAAAGGGTTAAACCATGCCACGCAACCATGCCAAAGTGGTTCAAAACACCAAAGTTCATGCTTAATAATCCAGGTAGAAATCCAGCCATCGTTGGCATGGCTACCTCAGAGGAGTTGATGGGGGAGAGGGTGGGTCCCAGAGGCCATCTTATCACGAGCAAACTGTTTTTTTTTTCTCGCACTATGGGAGTGTGCTGTTTGTGGGACTCAGTTTGTTGGTGGCTCCTCATATTGAAGAAGTCCTTTGGATGAAGGATGAAACGTCTCAAAAAAAAAAAAAAAAAACGTCCAGATGACCAGACTGAACATTGTTGGTATTCAATTAATGTTTTTGGGTTTGTTTTTTTCATTTGTGTGTCTTCTTTTTAAAAATTCCATACAATGTAACTCATACCAAAAACAGTTACAATCAAAAATGAAAATAAAACAAAACAATAATAATCCAGATAGGCCACTCAAAATTCGAAAATTAGAGGCGCACCAAAATTCATAATGAAACTGAAATTTTCTGAAAATAAAACTGTAACGAGTATTTTTCCATCAGATAGTCCTGTGCAGAGCCATATATATAGAGAGTTCCGACACTCTTTGATCTCGCCGACAGGCGGTCAATCGTTCCAAACAACGGCTATGGAAACCTTGTGGAGCTGCACCCTCTGGTGGCGACGGAGCGCTACTGCAGGCAGCTTCAGACTTTAACAGAGCCGTGGAACAAATCGCCCCCTCCATGACCCACGTGACTTCCGCATTCCATTCTTACAATGGAACTCTATGGGAGTGTCGCAACTCTCACTTTATATGGCTCTGGTCCTGTGTTAATATGAACTATGCTGTGTGAGGTATTACAAGTGGCGGCACGGTGGCACAGTTGGTAGAGCAGCCACCTCCCAGTAAGAGGGTTGCAGGCACAAATCCCGGCCCGGGACCTTTCTGGGTTGAATTTGCATTTTCTCTCCGTACATGCGTGGGCTTTTTTTTTTGTGGAAAATTTATTCATTTCATTTAAAAACAAATTTTTAATTTATATATATATATATATATATATATA
>JBBPBX010038259.1:0-30491 GCA_038048925.1 Garcialebias charrua
CATTTTTTTTCATAATCTCTTTTCTATTCTATCAAATCACATGGACTACGCAATGGTAATGGGAGCTGACCTTAACTTGGGTTTAGATGATAAAATGGACAGGCTAAATACAGTAGGAGCTCAACGAGGCTGGCAATCGATAAATATAGTAAAACAGTACATGAGGGATTATGGACTCTGCGATACATGGCGTTCTCTTCACCCTGATAGAAGAGAATATTCTTTCTTTTCACATGTGCATAAATCTTATTCTCGTCTAGATTATTTCATAGTAAGCAATTCATTGCTGACTAACATTTCAGACATTAAGATACACCCTATTGCTGTCAGCGATCATGCACCAGTTACATTAAATTTAGCTAATAATAAAGAAAACCCAAAAAGTATAAACTGGAGATTAAATACCTCACTGCTAAAAGACGAAGAATTTATACAATATGTTAAAAATGAATGGACGCTGTATTTGGAGTTTAATGACTTGCCAGGAACATCAGCATGTACACTCTGGGAGGCTGGGAAGACAGTTATGAGAGGAAAAATAATATCCTATTCAACAAGTAAAAATAAAAATAAAATAAACGTATTGAGGAATTAGAGAAATCCATAAAATTACTAGAAGGTATACAAGGAGAAGATATACAAAAAAACTATGCAAGACAAAGCTAGAATTAAATGAATTTATTGATAAAAAGAACAAATTCTTGATAGAAAGGCTTCGATTAGAACATTTTGAACACAGTAATAAATCAGGGAGCTTTTTAGCAAACCAACTCAAATTAAACAAAGAAAAAACATCTATATACGGTATTAAAGACACAAATGGAAATATAACTTATGATGAGGGAAAAGTAAACAGTGTTTTAGAGATTTTTATAAAACTCTATATACTCCACAAATAAATCCAACAGATGAGGATATCAATCAATTCTTGGATAGAGTAACACTTCCAAAATTAAACAGTAGTCAATCATCAGACCTAGACTCACCATTAACATCAGCAGAACTCCATGAAGCAATAAAAAAAGCCAAATAAAATTGTCTTGGTCCAGATGGCTATCCAGCAGAAGTTTATAAAGAATTTTGGAATATATTGGAACCAATATTTTACAGAATGCTATTAGAATCAGAAGAAAATGGCAGGCTTCCAACACATATGAACTCAGCCAACATTAGTCTCCTTTTAAAATCAGGCAAGGACCCAGTATTGCCTACAAGTTATCGTCCCATCTCTCTTATTAATGTCGATGTTAAAATAATTTGTAAAGCCCTCTCTAAAAGATTAGAGAGGATAACTCCTTTCATTATTCATCCAGATCAAACTGGATTTATAAAAGGAAGACACTCGACTACAAACACTCGCAGATTATATAATTTAATAGAGTATTCATATAGTAAAAATATTGAAACAGCTATTTTATCTTTAGACACAGAAAAAGCATTCAATAGAGTAAATTGGAATTTTTTATATGCTACCTTGATTAAATTTGGATTTGGAAACTATTTTATTAATTGGTTGAAAATACTATATAACTCACCAAAAGCATGTGTCAGGACAAATAATCAAATATCTTCAAGCTCTTGTTTAGAGAGGGGCACAAGACAGGGATGCCCACTTTCACCAGCATTATTTGCTATGTTTATTGGACCTTTAGCAGCAGCAATAAGGCAAACTGCTGACATTAAAGGCATACAGTGTAAAAATATAGAACATAAAATTAGTCTATATGCTGACGATGTTTTACTTTTTCTTCAAAACTCAGAAATCTCTATATCTAATGTTATCAAATTAATAATAATTAATAATAATAATAATTTAATAATAATAATAATTAATTCAATTTATAACGCACTTTTCATTACTGAAAATCTCAAAGTGCTACACATATATTGAATGCTACACACATTCATAAACCGGTGGCGGCAGACTACCATGCAAGGTGCTTTCCAGTCCTACCGGGAGCAACTCAGGGTTAAGTGTCTTGCCCAAGGACACAACGACACATGGTGCGGGTCCCGGGAGTCGAACCGCCAACTTTCCGATCGGGAGACGACTGCCATTACCACTACATCACGGCCACCCAATAAACTTATTCTCACAAGTTTCTGATTATTCTATAAATTGGTCAAAATCTACAGCTCTTCCAATAAATTGTGTGTTTAATACAGTACTTCTTTAAATGAAAAACTACAATCAGGTAATATTACATACTTGTATTAAGATTTCTTATAGATTAGAAGACTTAATAAAATTAAATCATATACCACTTTTAAAGAAAATTGAAGACGATCTTACTAGATGGAAATCTCTACCAATTTCACTTATGGGAAGAGTTGCCTCAGTAAAGATGATGGTCTTGCCGAGAATAAATTATTTATTCTCAATGATTCCAAATAAACCTTCAAATGAATGGTTTAAGTCCTTGGATTCTTTCATATCTAAATTCCTTTGGAAAAACAAAACTCCACGTATTAGCTTAAAAACACTACAGAAATCTAAAGAAACCGGAGGATTAGAACTTCCAAACTTTTATCACTACTATTTAGCAAATAGGTTAGAATATATTTCAAAGTGGCTAAATCCAAATGCACTAGATGTTACTTGGTTAGATATAGAGCAAACTTTATGTAATAATATTAGGGTTTCAGATCTGCCATTTATTAGTATTAATATAAAAAACATGTCTGCTTTAAAAGTATCAGTATTAGCTCATCTCTGACAGCATGGTGGGAGTATCTGAAAATGACAAAGTCTTCACTACTCCCATGCAGACAAACACCCATCTGGAACAATCCTGACATACAGAAAGAAAATAATATGTTAAATTTCTCAGGTTGGAGACTTTTTTCATTTTCATTCAACCTTTATTTATACAGGCTAGCCTCGTTGAGTCACGGGGACTCATTTACAAGAGGGACCTGTCTCACTCACACCAAACAACCATCCACTCTCACACTCACACCTAGGGTCAATTTAGAGTCACCAATCAGCCTAACAAGCATGTTTTTTGGTCTGTGGGAGGAAACCGGAGTACCCGGAGGAAACCCACGCATGCACGGGGAGAACATGCAAACTCCACCCAGAAAGGCCCCGGACCGGGATTTGAACCGGCAACCTTTTCGCTGAGAGGCAGCAGCTCTACCAGTTGTGCCACTGTGCTGCCCAAAACCTTAAGGGAATTGAACGTCTGGAACACATATTTGATGGTGTAGACTTTATTTCATTTAATGAATTAATAATACAATATGGCATTGACAATAAATACTTCTTAGAATATCAACAAATTAAGTCTATTGTAAAAAAGAAATTTAAGCTTAATAGAGAATTGTTAGAGACACCAATATGCGTGTCAGAATTCATTAATCTTAAACAACCCAAATTGTTATCTAAAATATACAAGAAATTGTCTAGAATCGATGACTCTATTACACTTCCTGTTGCAAAATGGGAGACAGATTTATCAGTCAACTTTGACCAAAACACCTGGTCTCAAATATGTTTAAAAACATTTAAAATGATTAGAATATCTAATTTACAATTAATACAGTTAAAAGTTCTCTATAGAGTACACTATACAGGTAAGCGAATGTTTAAGATGGGATTTACATCATCCAACAATTGCTCACAGTGCACAAGTAATATACCTGATGATTATATTCATGCACTCTGGTTCTGTCCACCCGTTATGTGAAGACTTGTCTAAATGTTTGAAATGTAATATCCCACTCTCTCCATCTGTTTGCTTATTGGGTATCTTTGAAGATGTTATACTAGAAAAAAATACATCCTGTATGCTTTTCACTGCCTTATGCATCGCAAAGAAAACCATACTCCTAAATTGGAAAAATAAAAATAATCTTAGCATTAATCAGTATAAAAATCTTCTGTTAGATCATATTAGTCTTGAAACAGCATCTGCCGACACATCGGATCAATCTATTTGGCATTCTTTGATCGGCTCCGTTACGTAGTGAGGGTGGGGGGTCTGGGATCTGGCCTTGTGGGGCATTGGGGCTGCTTGGGCGGGGAGGACCCTGCCTTCAACCTGGGGAAGACCGGGAGGTTCTGAGGGATGTCTGCTGGGGGCGGCATGCGGGCCCTCGGGTGGTCGGTGGTGCCGGTCATGGGTCGCCGGTCGGTGACCCGGCTGTGCTGGGGTGGTTTCAGGCTGAGCGCCGGGAGCTTGGGATTCTGGGGGCGTGTCGTCCCTGGGCTTGGGCTTGGTGGGGTCGGGGGTCTTGGGCACTGGCGGGTGGGTCGCCGGGCTATGGGCTGGCTCACGCTCTGGTGCCCGGCCCTGGCCGGGGACCCTCGGCTCGCTGGTGGGCTGGGGGTTCATGTGCTAGGGGGTTGGGTGTCTGGGAGCGTGACTGATGGCCAATGGGAGGGGGCAGGTCAACCCAGCCTGGGTGTCTAGTGTGTTATGTGTTCTGAAAGTTGTAAGTATGAAGGGTGGTTGTAGTATTTCTTATAGGGTGGGGACTAAGTGGATGTCCTTGATGGTGGTCTGGGACTATGCGTGGCCAGTGTGCGGGCCCTGGTTGGGGCCTGCTCCCGGTGCTTCCCGATTGCATTCCGGTTCCGGTTCTGTGAGGTACGGACGTGGGGAATGAGTTGCTGCTGAAAACTCTAAACTTGTGCGTAAGTATTATGATAAAGCTTTGGTAAGTCCATATTTATTTAAATAAACTATATAATTAAATGTAAGATCATTTTAAAAAGGTATTACATTTTGATAACCGATCTTTTTTCCCCTACTATTTAAACAAACTGGACGGGAAAACGTCGGAGAGCCTTGAGTTATTTATCGACGATTATTTTGAAAAAAAAACTAACTAACCTTAGCCTAGTCTTCAGGCCTTCCTCCAAGAGCCAAGGTAGCCAAAGCAGTTGAAGCACCAAAATGCCACTGGCAGCAAATCCCTCCAGGCCAAAATCTCTCAGGCAGCAACCAGGGCGGTGCCCTCAGCCCAGAATCCAGCCCAAAAATAACAAACAAAAACAACAAACAGGGTCGACTAAAAATGGAGTAGCCAAAACAACAAACACCAGTCAGCACTCACTTATTTTAACCAGCAAGACTTTCCTCCCCCCTCAAACAGAAAGCTCACAAAATACCAAAACAAAAATCCTCACGGGCATCCAAGCAAACACACCACATCAAAAGGAAGACCAAAACCGACAAAAAACCAATCAAGGCAACCAAGTAGGGAAAAAAAAACCACAAGGTACAGCGTAAGACGAGCCCCCATGTTACGTCCACCAGGCTCATTTGGTGGGGGTAACATTAAAGGAGACCACACAAGGATTTCTGATTAACTAAAAAAAGTATTTATTAAATTATTTTAGAGCAAAGAAACCAAGAAAAATGAATACCTGTGTAGTAATATAATGGGGGGTAAGGTATTTAAACACTTACAGGGCCACCATTATTGTAATAATATAGGACTGATTTGGTCAGTTTACTGACTTACCTATACTGTATTTTTAGATGCGCAGGTCGGAGCAGACTTTATCTGCACAAACTTGCCACCAATTCGCGAGTTCATCCTTTTTCCGGTATTAAATTGCTTAACTGTGACTAGACAAAATGTAATTTCACAAAGACTTCAACTTATGTTGGTCTACCAGAAAATAGACCTTTTATTGAAATAATCATAAAATTACATTAAACATTTGTATCGATATTAGCTCTGATTTACTAACTACGTTGACAAGAATTCAAATTAAAACAAACAGACAGTTAGGAACTTTACTGTTGGCACATTACTTAACAGATGTAATAGCTTATGAAAAATAAGAAATAGGAATGAAAGCTAAGTTAACGGAAGTTAATTATTTTGTTACAACCAGGGTGACACTTTCCCATACAGGTCTCAGCTGGGCTTCTCACACGTTCAGAACACATCAACGCCTCGTTACCTGTTGACGATACGTCTTGAAGATAAGAGTTGAAGTTTGTGGACACTACCGGACTATGTTGTCCAGTTCACGCCCAGATGACCTCCGCGCGTGTGAACTGATTCAGACGAGCAAGAAGCGCGCTTCTCCCGGCAGGAATAGAGCCAGCTACTGGCTGGACTTTCAAAATAAAACTTCAGAAAACAAATTCTTTCATAAAATGAGTGAGTGGGTTACAGTAAGCTTTACTGTAACACCAGCTGAAACGTGGGTCTAGTTGACACAATGACCGGAACGTCTCCAGCTTTTTCCAGAGAAGAAACCAAGTTGTTAGAAAGTTCTTCCCTCCGACTCTCTAATGAGAATGCAGGAAATGGACCTTTATATGGGAGGCGGGGTCTTCCCCACCTCCTTAATAACTATTGGCTGGTTTAACAAAATAAAAGATGGAAGTTTAATTCCATAGGCAGAAATGTCTCTTGACGGACAACAGGAAAACTGTTTACATAAACGACCAGGTGGACTGGCCTGTTGAGTCTAGCTTGAAGACAAAACAAGAGAAGGAAGAGAACAGCTCTTACCCTGACTCCTGCCTTAGAGACAGAGCCTGCTTGCTCTGCAGAAATAAAACCAGCAGAAGGGTCAAACTCATGCAAGTAACAGATCATCATTGAAATGACAAAAAGTATACTGTTTGATCAATTCTGAATTAACACATATTAAAAAGAAAGTTCAATCTGATTAATTAGTGTCCATTAATTCAAAATAATTTGTAACCAAAATGGAGTCCACTTGTCTCCTTGAGAGTTTCAAGAAGGTGTAACACAGAGAGTTTCAGAGAGATGTGGAGAGGCCCACATCCCATACGGACATGAGAGTGCTATATCTCTACAGTCCCCCTTTTTGGAAGTCATCGCCTGTCCTTGGAGATGAG
Source organism: Garcialebias charrua (assembly GCA_038048925.1). Taxonomy (NCBI): domain Eukaryota; kingdom Metazoa; phylum Chordata; class Actinopteri; order Cyprinodontiformes; family Rivulidae; genus Garcialebias; species Garcialebias charrua. Next base: position 6,834 of record JBBPBX010038259.1, read on the forward strand.
TTCCAACACGAAAGGATATCACCGAATGTCTCTGACCTCTATGTAATCCAGCAAGTGGAAAAAAAAGTCAAAAAAAGTTCAAAATTATACTCCCATAATGTTTTTGGAAATTCCATACTGTTCGTAGGTAATCCCATTGCGGTAAGCTTTCAATCCTTTGGAAAACATAGTCTGTTAACCCATGGAAAACTGAGTCTGTGATCCTTTGGAAAACAAAGTCTTATAATCCACAACGGTAAATCCACAACGATGGGGGTTATTGATTTCATCAGCAAGAATGGTTTTTAATCAGCATGTAGAGGGGATCCCTCGATTGAAGCAGAGGAGGCGGCCCTTGGATGAAGGTTGAAGACCAACGTTGGATCAGCAGGTCCCCACATCGAAGGTTGCAGGCTGGATGGCTTCCAGTCGGTGCCACCCTGGTTCAATGTGTCATGCAATTATGTGGTTTTAGGTGGGCTTATGATTGGGATTCTACATTAAGCCTTACCTATATGCACCTGGTATGTAAGCTATCATGGATTAGATCAGCTACAATTACCAATTAAGGGGTGGATCAATGCTGTAAAAATCAGATATAGGGATCTATACCTATAGAAATGTGGAGGGCTTCTGTAACGAAGGCCTCTTCTTTCAAACTATTCCTCCATTCATTATTTAGTTTAGGTTAAACTAAAAATAAAAATGAAAACTAGTTTGGTCTAAATGTCTGTTGTCTTTTAGACGAACGACGCAAGATTTGGTATTCCCTATAAATTTTGAAGTCTATGGCGAGACTCATCAAAATGAATAGATCTAGAATAGAAACGATCGAATCGGTTCTACCTAAATGATTGGGAGATCAGTGTAGATTATAGTACCTTAAGTAGTATTAATCTACAATGACTCATCAAAGATTGAGATCTTTAACAAAATGAACAGCATGTTGGCATAGTTAAATCCATTTAAGTCTTCAACTTATCAACAATCAAAACCTCTTTTGGCTGGGAGTGTTCAGAAAACAATAACAACTTCAATAACAACAAAAGTAGCAATTAAGCAACTAAAAACAACGTTTCACTACGTCAAACTCACTCTGGTCGTCAGATTCCAACGTGTCACACACAAGAAAAACAGTTCTTAGCTTTATAACCGATGTCAATTAAATCCTGCAGATTTAAACGGTTGTTAAGGTTAGTTTTTGTTGTGGGTTTTATGCTTAGCGTTTCTAAGTTCTAGTTGGAACGGTTTCTTTTCGCAACTAGAATAGTTTAAACTGTTTAGTTTATTTACTATCCTGTGCTTGGACGACCTTGTTTTCCCATGAAGTCTTTGAGTTTGCGAGATCTTTGTCGTTTGTGGGGTTATTGAAATCTTTGTCCTTGACATGGGCATGACCTAACATCACCCCCCTGTGGTCATGAGGGACCACGCACACGGGTGTGGACGTCCGTCCATGGGCACGAGTTAGGATGCCATTGTTTAGTTTAAGCTGTTCGCGCAGTTTATTGGGAACCTTGTACAGGAACCTTACAGGTTTCGGCCAACGTATCTCTGTACGTTTACCTCTTTCTGCGTAATTCAGGTGTGTCACAACTGTCGGCGCCGTCGCAGGCGTGTCTCTGTCGTTGTGATGTATGTCTTCCCACTTCATGACTGAAGAGTTGCTCTTTGAGTCTGTAAGAACTATGTCATCTCTGAGTAGTTCCAGATTCAAATGCTCTTGAACCAAGGTCTCATCGAAAGCTTGGCTGATGGCTGAATTATCTGTCCCAGAGGACAGTACAGCAAGGCTGATGGCTGAATTATCTGTCCCAGAGGACAGTACAACGTCATCGGTGTGGGACCCTTGGATCTCCACACCTTTCTCTACCTGTGGTAGATAGTGTGAGTTCGCCCCCCTTTTGTTTGAAGAGGGGTCCTCAAAATCTATAACAATGGAGTCCAAGGGACTGTCAGCATGTTGTAGACTGTCACATTCAGGACTCGGATGTCCTTGAACCAAGATTTCACCGAAAGCTTGGCTGATAGCTGAATTACCTGTCCCAGAGGATAGTACAGCGTCCTTGGTGTGGGATCCTTGGACCTCCACACCGTCGTTTACCTGTGGCAGGTAGTGTAAGGTTGCCCCCCTTTTGTTTGAGGAGGGGTCCTTAAAATCAGTAACAAAGAAGTCCAAGTGACTGTCAGCGTGTTGTAGACTGTCACTTTGTGGACTCAGATGTCCTTGAACCAAGATTTCTCTGAAAGCTTGGCTGATTGCCGAATTACCCGTCCCAGAGGACAGTACAGCGTCCTTGGTGTGGGATCCTTGGATCTCCACACCTTCTCCTACCTGTGGTAGGTAGTGCGAGGTTGCCCCCCTTTTGTCTGAGGAGGGGTCCTCAAAATCTGTAACAATGAAGTCCAAATGACTGTCAGCGTGTTGTAGACTGTCACTTTCAGGACTCGGATGTCCTTGAACCAAGACTTCACTGCAATCCTGGCTGTATGCCGAATTACCTGTCCCATAGGACAGTACAGCGTCATCGGTGTGGGACCCTTGGATCTCCACACCTCCTGCTACCTGTGGTAGGCAGTATTCAGTGAGTGCTGAAGGTGTCAGCCCGCAGAGGAGGTTCTCGTGCTGGGCCAGAGTCTGGTCCACCTGTTGAGTCTCCTCCGTCTCACCTGTATCTGGAGGTTCACTTACCAGGCTAGTGGTCTCGGTTGGGGACTTCCTTGTGACCTCTGCGGTACCTGCTGTTAGACAGACAGTGTCCTGACCTTGGGGAGGCACCACGAATGGCAGAGGACTGCTCACTGTGGCCCACATTGTCTGATTGCCATAATTTATAATCGTTTCAAAGCGATTTATAAAATCTTGGCCAACCAAAAATGGAGTCTGGAGTGAGTCACGTTCAGACACATACACCGGGTGGTATAGTGACATTTCGCCAATCTGCATGTGAACCATGGCTATAGATGTCAGGGCTGTCCCAGTCTCTGTGGGACCCCGTAGCTCAAAAGCACAAGACACAATGGGTATTTGCCTGTCAACACCGTTAGCGGCGGTCCGTAGCCTCTCAAACAGCTCGGCTGAGATGACAGACAGGTCTGAGCCGCCATCCAGGAGTGTCTCTCGCGCGAGGACCCCTTCCAGTCTGAGTGGCAGGTAAGCTTTCTTAGCGGGTCCCATTCTCATAAATTTACACACAAACCGTCTAGGTTCAAGCACACGCTTCTGTTCACGTGTATCTCTGTCTGTGCAAACTATGTTGCTGTCAGCATCATGATGGCTATCTGCCTCATGACCTTCGGGACGCTGAACATCAGCAATTTGTTTGCTGTCAGCATCTTTCTCAGTGTTGACGTTGTTGTTGTCAACTGTGTGCACTGAGTTGTTGCAAAAGGCAGTGCTACGCGTTGCTTCGTCAGGTTGAACAACATTGTTTGTGTTATCATCAAGGACAACGTCACACGTTGTGTCAGCTTGGTCAACCACTGTAACATTCAAATCATTTGACAAACAACTTACCACCTCAGTCTCTTCCGAGCGCGGAGGCGTCGTTTCCTTAATCTGGAGCTTGTGTGACTCTTTGCACGTCTCGAACTGTGCGGCTCGAGGTGCAGGGGCAGAAGGGCCGCTTCTCGGGGGTACATGTCGGGACAGACCATTTTTCAATGGGTCTCGGCGCCCAGACATCAACTTCTCTCGAAGTTCACCCACTGTGAGGCCTAGGTGAGAACTCTTTAGGTTCGATCTGAACCATCTTGGTTCACCTAGAGAGCGAACATCCACCTTGTGTGGTTCTTTGTTCATCCCAGGGTTTTCCACCTGAGGTGCAGAGGGAGCAAAACTCCCTGTGAACCGAAATGAGTCACTTTTCCAGCTGGACACAATCTGTGGTTTGTTATTATGAAAATTCTGTTCACTCTCGCACTCTATAGGAGAGGAAACCTCTTCTAATGTCTGCAAGTGGGATGTGACCTTTTGACCTGTACAAACCTCTGATGGTATCCTAGGTTTTATCTCGGCTTCAAAAACTGTCGCAGCGTATTGTTTTATCATTTCCATGGTATCTTTTTTGCAATCAACCTTGAAACGAACACATTTCATTTGAAAAGGCATAAGATTCCTAATGAAAAGACGTTTAAACTCCTCATCTTCCTCTAATCCAGGGACAGTTTTGCCCCCGGAGTAGACCGAGATCAGCCTGTCGTAGAATGACAGGGGATTTTCCCACTTATCCTGATGGACGTCCACCGCAGCTAAGTAATTAGCATACGATGAAGCAGAATCTCCCACTTTGCGATAAGCACGGGCAGGAATCCCAAGGCTCCCACGCATCCATCTAGGTTTGATATAAGAGGAGGCCCCCTCAGGTGGTTCACCTGTATGAACGTCCATCTTTGTACTGATTTTCTGTGAAAAATCAAGTAAAGTGGGTCTTATTTCGTAGCGTGCAAACATGCAAAGTGCATGAGCTACTCAGAAAACATCCAAGATGTGAAATTAAATAAAAATCAGTGATTTTTATTAATTTGTCGACCTGTGACAAGTTCAAACAAAATCGGCTGTCGTTGTGAGATTTTTGTGAAAATCAAAACAAAAGATGCCTCATGTGTGTTATTTTAAACTTGCAGTTTAAAACAAACAGGGACAGACAGCTTGTTTTGCACAGAATTGATGATAAAAGTGTCAAGTTTTATCAAAATGCAGACATGTCTGTATTAAATCTGTGTAACTGTTCTGCCATAAACATTTGATTATATGTGAAAATCAAATGAAAGGGTGCTGTGTCCTCAACATTTCAAAATGTACACTATTCAAAAACAGGAAAGTTGAAATGTTAGAGGGATTTGCATCAAACTATAGTCTTAGATGCAACCAGCAGTGGGGTGTGCAGCGCTGGATAAGTTTATCACAGCGACTGCAATTCTCTATCTGACCGCTATAGAGGCGCTGTTGTCACCTGTGAGCGAAGCTGCAGCTTCAATCATTCACAGACGTCCAACAACGGGTCAAAAGCATCAATCAGAAATATCCAGAGCCCTGACGTGACAAAACTCCAGAACCCCAGGCTCACAAAAACGAAATTACGTGAGCAAAATCGGTTGAACTGTGAAACTTTTTAAACTGCGTTTAAAAGAAATAAGGTCGGTCCACATACAGCAGTTGTAGCTCCCGGTGTCACGTGACCTGGTCACATGGCGATCGGTAGTCTTAGACCAACTGACTCTCACATTCACTAAAGTCTCAAAAACACCGCGTTTAAACAGTCTTTTCAATGACAGTAATGGACAAACAAGCATGGAAACTTGTCTGGGACAAGCAGCCGAAGTGAAAGTTGACGAGGAGTGAGCTCCTCACTCCCTCAAGCGTCAACACTTACAGCGTAATCGACCAATCACATCGAAGACAGAACCTTCAGTTCTAAAACCCAAGTGCTCATGGGAAATGTAGTCTTCTAAACCTTACGACACTCACGTGTGACGTGCCGTTCGAGCGGTGCGTTCACGGACCTGCGGTCGGTCGAACGATAGCATGGAACGGACTTTTCAACGTTCTAAAACAGTCATAAATATCGCAAAACACCGCGGTTAAGCCAGTCTTCGACGATATCACGTGCATAGAACCCAAACAACACAGATAAACTGTCAGAAATGTGTGCAAAAATGAATCTGACAACCAGGCAGTCTACAGAACCAACTTTCTTGAACACGACACACAACTGACCAACCACAGCGCTTTAAGCAGCCATTTTGCCTCTCGGTACCGCTAACGTTAGCTCGACCCAAAGTACTGGACACACTATCACAAAATAAACGTAGAATACACCACAGAAAATACTGCTAACGAGCCCAATCACATCCAGGCTAGCTCCCACGCCTCCCAGAGAAGGCAGTACGTCTAACTGTTTACACAACGGACTTTACGTCTATCGGAACCGGAGGTCGGAGCCGTCCGGTCCAAACTGAGTGGGTTCACCCGAACCTCAGCCAACACGTTGTAACAGATTAGGTAAAATGGAGCAGCAAATGAGTGAAACAGACTTTCAACAGCAATCCGCAGATGTAATAACATGAAGCAGAGCCGTGACGCGGCGGTCACAAAATGACAAATGCACGCTTTAGTATGCGACACAGTGTGAAACGTCTCACAAACACAAACATTCATTCATCCGCAGCTTCAAGCACACGTTGAAATGTGAAAGAAAAGATAATTCTAACGGGAAACGCACCAGACAATGCCACGATTAGCAATCTCTGAGACACTCACCAGCCAAAACTATTCTATAAGTCCAAAACCAGGATGCAGAACTATGCCAACAAACACAGTGACAATTAGCTACACAAAAACAACGTAATAACCGTCCTAGGAACTCGGACGAGCCACCAAATGTAGTAATATAATGGGGGGTAAGGTATTTAAACACTTACAGGGCCACCATTATTGTAATAATATAGGACTGATTTGGTCAGTTTACTGACTTACCTATATTTTTAGATGCGCAGGTCGGAGCAGACTTTATCTGCACAAACTTGCCACCAATTCGCGAGTTCATCCTTTTTCCGGTATTAAATTGCTTAACTGAGACTAGACAAAATGTAATTTCACAAAGACTTCAACTTATGTTGGTCTACCAGAAAATAGACCTTTTATTGAAATAATCATAAAATTACATTAAACATTTGTATCGATATTAGCTCTGATTTACTAACTACGTTGACAAGAATTCAAATTAAAACAAACAGACAGTTAGGAACTTTACTGTTGGCACATTACTTAACAGATGTAATAGCTTATGAAAAATAAGAAATAGGAATGAAAGCTAAGTTAACGGAAGTTAATTATTTTGTTACAACCAGGGTGACACTTTCCCATACAGGTCTCAGCTGGGCTTCTCACACGTTCAGAACACATCAACGCCTCGTTACCTGTTGACGATACGTCTTGAAGATAAGAGTTGAAGTTTGTGGACACTACCGGACTATGTTGTCCAGTTCACGCCCAGATGACCTCTGCGCGTGTGAACTGATTCAGACGAGCAAGAAGTGCGCTTCTCCTGGCAGGAATAGAGCCAGCTACTGGCTGGACTTTCAAAATAAAACTTCAGAAAACAAATTCTTTCATAAAATGAGTGAGTGGGTTACAGTAAGCTTTACTGTAACACCAGCTGAAACGTGGGTCTAGTTGACACAATGACCGGAACGTCTCCAGCTTTTTCCAGAGAAGAAACCAAGTTGTTAGAAAGTTCTTCCCTCCGACTCTCTAATGAGAATGCAGGAAATGGACCTTTATATGGGAGGCGGGGTCTTCCCCACCTCCTTAATAACTATTGGCTGGTTTAACAAAATAAAAGATGGAAGTTTAATTCCATAGGCAGAAATGTCTCTTGACGGACAACAGGAAAACTGTTTACATAAACGACCAGGTGGACTGGCCTGTTGAGTCTAGCTTGAAGACAAAACAAGAGAAGGAAGAGAACAGCTCTTACCCTGACTCCTGCCTTAGAGACAGAGCCTGCTTGCTCTGCAGAAATAAAACCAGCAGAAGGGTCAAACTCATGCAAGTAACAGATCATCATTGAAATGACAAAAAGTATACTGTTTGATCAATTCTGAATTAACACATATTAAAAAGAAAGTTCAATCTGATTAATTAGTGTCCATTAATTCAAAATAATTTGTAACCAAAATGGAGTCCACTTGTCTCCTTGAGAGTTTCAAGAAGGTGTAACACAGAGAATTTCAGAGAGATGTGGAGAGGCCCACATCCCATACGGACATGAGAGCGCTATATCTCTACACCTGCTAGATAAATGAATAAATGAATGCCTAAAATGAGAAACCCAAAATGATTACTGTAGACAAAACTCACCAAAACCAACCATAAGGTACAAACCAAACCAAAATGGTGTTCTGAGGAGGAGGAAGGGGGAAAAGCCTCTCTTCCTGCTGCATGCATGGCAGCTTAAATTATAGGGAGTCCACCAATCAGGGCAACACAAAACACCTGCAGAAGGCCTGCAGAGGCAAAAACCACTGCAGCCGTAACAGGTTTGTCATGAGCGACACTAATGTAACATCCGGTGCGGCTAGCGTGTCGGCTAGCGCGAGCGCTAGCGGGCCGAAGCCCAACGTGAAACGGTACCGACAGGGAAGCTCTGATAGCGTTTCGGAACCGTAAGTGGATAATTCAGGCTTCATGGTAATTCTGGAGTCAATTGATCAAAAGTTGTCTAGCTTGGACACCCGGCTGGCGTTAGTAGAGGAGCTACAGAAGGAAGTGAAAAGTCTGAGACAGTCACTGGAATTCACCCAGGAGCAGGTAGCATCTCTAGCTAATGAAAACATTGAGCTAAAGGGAACAGTTGGACAGCTTAAAGATCAGATGTTGCAGCTTTCCGGCGATAATAAAAAATTTAAAGAGTCAGTATTAGATATCCAGGCCAGAAGTATGCGGGATAATGTTGTTTTCTCTGGGATTCCGGAGGGGGCGGAGGTGAATCCGGAGGCCTTGGTTCGGGGTTTCTTTCAAAATCAGCTAAAGTTTCCGACTGAAACTATTAATGCCATTACTTTTCATCGAGTTCACCGCCTCGGTGCTAAACGGCCGGGGAATAGTAGACCGCGCCCAATAATAGCTAAATTTGAACATTATAAACAAAAGGAACAGGTTAAAAGCCGAGGTAGGGAACTACGTAACACACACTTTAGCATGAACGATCAATACCCTGCAGAAATTCTGAGTAGGAGGAGAGTTCTGTTTCCGATAAGAAAGAAAAATATAAACGAAGGAAGAAGAGCTACCATCTCTGTGGATAAACTCTACATAAACGGTCAGCTGTTTAGAGATCCAGAAGCTACTCCTTGGCTTTATTAGCCATATGATCACGGTAAGAACTGTATCGGTTGCTAATATTGATTAATATTATTAAATATGATATAAGTGAAGCGGTCACACTTGTCTCCACCCCTCATCTGCCCCACTCTGGGCCCTTGAGCAAGGCCCTTAACCCACACCATCTGCTCCCCCGGGAACCCTAGATATCAGCTCTCTGCTCCACACAGAGGACTGTGGTTGCTTGGTGGTCTGTGGTTGCGTCAGGAAGGGCATCCAGCGTAAAAACTGCCAAATCTTCGTGCGACCAGTTCGCTGTGGCAACCCCTAACGCAAGGGAAAAAAAACGATTTTTTATTTATTTTTTATTAAATATAGTATTTGTTAATATTACTTACCAGATATATTTAATTTTTTTTCAGCACAGCTCGGTGGTGGGACACACTCAGATAGTGGTGGTACACAAGGTGGGATGACACTTGATGTGGTAAGAGGGTCCTTTTGTTCTTTTTTCTTATCTGAATTATGTTTCCATGTATATCATTTCTCTTTGTTTTCTTGTCTATATTTTTCTAACTTAACAATTATCAGCGCACAAGCACAAGGGTTCACATACGTCTTTATATATCCGTACAATTACTTCATGAATGAAAACTTCCCTGATTCATTTTCAAAAGAAACAGCAATTACTTTATTTAAAAATCATATATAGTTATTCATTAAGGGATATGTTTTTGTCTGGATATATTATTATCTTTTATATTTCTGATAATGGGTGTGGTTTAGCTATATTATCATTAGCACAGGTATTAGGGTTTGTCACATGGAACATTAATGGAGCCGGTAGCCAACGTAAAAAATATAGAATTTTTAACCAGATTAAAAGATTAAAGGCAGATGTTGTATTACTCCAAGAAATTCATAAATTGGCCTCAACTGTGGAGGAGCTTAAATCTTCAGAGTTTCCTAATGTATTCTCAGCATGTTATAATTCAAGACAAAGAGGGGTGGCAATTTTAATACATAAAAATGTTAACTTCACAGTATTAGATCAGGTTATAGACCCGCACGGTAGATATATAATATTAAAGTTATCAATATTTAGACAAAATTATTGTATTGTTAGCATATATGGACCGAATGTAGACGACGCAGCTTTTTTTCATGATTTTTTTTCCACCCTATCAAATCACATGGATTCCTCACTGGTGATGGGAGGTGATCTCAACTTTGGTTTAGATGACAAATTAGACAGACTGAATGCAGCGGGAACTCAACGCAGTTGGCAATCTATAAATATAGTTAAACAGTATATGAATGATTATGGGCTCTGCGATGCATGGCGTTGTTTTCACCCTGATAGCAAAGAATATTCTTTCTTTTCACATGTGCATCACTCATATTCTCGTCTAGATTATTTCATAGTAAGCAATTCATTGATGACAAACATTTCAGACACTAAGATAGACCCTATTGCTGTCAGCGATCATGCACCAGTTACTGTAAATTTAGATTATAAAAAAACAACAACAAAAAATATAAATATAATATAAATATAAACGCTCACGTGGGCAATGACAGTGAGACCTGGAGGGGTGTGGTTGGGAGGAACGGCCCCCCTGATCTGAACCAGAGTGGTGTTCTGTTATTGGACTTCTGTGCTCGTCATGGATTGTCCATAACGAACACCATGTTTAAGCATAAGGGTGTCCATATGTGCTCTTGGCACCAGGACACCCTAGGTCGCAGTTCGATGATCGACTTTGTTGTCGTCTCATCTGATCTGCGGCCGCATGTCTTGGACACTCGGGTGAAGAGAGGGGCGGAGCTGTCAACTGACCACTACCTGGTGGTGAGTTGGCTCCGATGGTGGGGGAGGATGCCGGTCAGACCTGGCAGACCCAAACGTATTGTGAGGGTCTGCTGGGAACGTCTGGCAGAGTCTCCCGTAAGACGGAGCTTTAACTCCCACCTCCGGGAGAGCTTTGAACACGTTCCGAGGGAGGCGGGGGACATGGAGTCCGAGTGGGCCGTGTTCCGCGCCTCTATTGTCGAGGCAGCTTATCGGAGCTGTGGCCGCAAGGTTGTTGGTGCCTGTCGTGGTGGCAACCCTCGAACCCGGTGGTGGACACCGGCAGTGAGGGATGCTGTCAGGCTGAAGAAGGAGTCCTATTGGGCCTTTTTGGCTTGTGGGACCCCGGAAGCAGCTGATAGGTACCGGCAGTCCAAGCGGCATGCGGCTCGGGTGGTTGCTGAGGCAAAAACTCGGGCGTGGGAGGAGTTCGGAGAGGCCATGGAGAATGACTTCCGTACGGCTTCGAGGCGATTCTGGTCCACCATCCGGCGTCTCAGGGGGGGAAAGAGGTACGAGACCAACACCATTTATGGTGGAGGTGGCGTGCTGCTGACCTCAACTCGGGATGTTGTGAGTCGGTGGGCGGAATACTTCGAAGACCTCCTCAATCCTACTGGCACGTCTTCCACTGAGGAAGCAGAGCCTGGGGACTTTGGGTCGGGTTCTCCGATCTCTGGTGCTGAGGTCGCCGAGGTGGTTAAAAAGCTCCGCGGTGGCAAGGCTCCGGGGGTGGATGAGATTCGCCCGGAGTTCCTTAGGGCTCTGGATGTTGTAGGGTTGTGTTGGCTTACGCGACTCTGCAATATCGCGTGGACATCGGGGGCAGTTCCCTTGGATTGGCAGACTGGGGTGGTGGTTCCCCTATTTAAAAAGGGGGACCGTAGGGTGTGTTCCAACTATAGGGGGATCACACTCTTAAGCCTCCCTGGTAAGGTCTATTCAGGGGTTCTGGAGAGGAGGGTCCGTCGGATAGTCGAACCTCGGATTCAGGAGGAGCAGTGTGGTTTTCGTCCTGGTCGTGGAACACTGGACCAGCTCTACACCCTCAGCAGGGTCCTGGAGGGTGCGTGGGAGTTTGCCCAACCAGTTTACATGTGCTTTGTGGACTTGGAGAAGGCATTCGACCGCGTCCCTCGGGGGGTTCTGTGGGGGGTACTCCGGGAGTATGGGGTACCAGGCCCTTTGATAAGGGCTGTTAGGTCCCTGTACGACCGGTGTCAGAGCTTGGTCCGCATTGCCGGCAGTAAGTCAGGCTCGTTTCCGGTGAGAGTTGGACTCCGCCAAGGTTGCCCTTTGTCACCGATTCTGTTCATAACTTTTATGGACAGAATTTCTAGGCGCAGCCAAGGTGTTGAGAGGATCCGTTTTGGTGACCTTAGAATCGCTTCTCTGTTTTTTGCAGATGATGTGGTCCTACTGGCTTCATCAGTTCGTGATTTACAACTTTCACTGGAGCGGTTTGCAGCCGAGTGTGATGCGGCCGGGATGAGGATCAGTTCCTCCAAATCCGAGGCCATGGTCTTGAGCCGGAAAAGGGTAGCATGCCCTCTCCGGGTCGGGGAGGAGGTCCTGCCCCAAGTGGAGGAGTTTAAGTATCTCGGGATCTTGTTCACGAATGAGGGAAAACTGGAGCGTGAGATCGATAGGCGGATAGGTGCAGCGTCCGCAGTGAAGCGGGCGCTGTACCGGTCTGTCGTGGTGAAGAGAGAGCTGAGTCAAAAGGCAAAGCTCTCAATTTACCGATCGATCTACGTTCCCACCCTCATCTATGGTCATGAGCTTTGGGTTATGACCGAAAGAACAAGATCTCGGATACAAGCGGCTGAAATGAGTTTTCTCCGCAGGGTGGCTGGACTCTCCCTTAGAGATAGGGTGAGAAGCTCAGTCATCCGGGAGGGACTCGGAGTAGAGCCGCTGCTTCTCCACATCGAGAGGAGCCAGTTGAGGTGGCTCGGGCATCTGGTTAGGATGCCTCCTGGACGCCTCCCTGGTGAGGTGTTCCGGGCATGTCCCACCGGGAGGAGACCCAGAGGAAGACCCAGGACGCGCTGGAGGGACTATGTTTCTCGGCTGGCCTGGGAACGCCTTGGGATTCCCCCGGAGGAGCTGCTCCAAGTGGCTGGGGAGAGGGAAGTCTGGGCCTCCCTACTTAGGCTGCTACCCCCGCGACCCGACCCCGGATAAGCGGAAGAAGATGGATGGATGGATGGATGGATGAAAAAATATAAATTGGAGATTAAATACATCACTGCTACAAGAAGAAGAATTTTTGCAATATTTTAAAAAAGAATGGGCATCGTATCTAGAGTTTAATGACTTGCCAGGAACTTCAGCATGTACACTTTGGGAGGCTGGGAAAACAGTCATGAGAGGTAAAATAATATCCTATTCAACAAATAAAAAGAAAAAAGAAAATAAACGTATTGATGAATTAGAGAAATCCATTAAATTGTTAGAAGGTCTACAAGGAGAGGAAACACAGCAAAAGCTACGCAAATTAAAATTAGAACTAAATGAATATATTGATAAGAAAAATAAATTCTTGATACAAAGACTTAGATTAGATAATTTTGAATACGGTAATAAATCAGGGAACTTTTTAGCTAATCAACTCAAATTAAACAAAGAAAAAACATCTATATATGGTATTAAAGATAAAAATGGAAATATAATTCATGATGAGGGAAAAATAAACAATGTTTTTAAAGATTTCTATAAAACTCTATACACTCCACAAATAAATCCATCTAATGAGGATATTAATGAATTCTTGGAGAAAGTAACACTTCCAAAACTAGATATTAGTCAGTCATCAAAACTAGACTCACCATTAACATCAGATGAGCTCCATGAAGCAATTAAAAGCATGCCTAATAAGAAATCTCCAGGTCCTGATGGCTATCCAGTGGAATTCTATAAAGAATTCTGGGATATACTGGAACCGATATTCTATAGAGTGCTACTTGAGTCAGAAGGAAATGGCAGGCTACCAACACATATGAATTCAGCCAACATTAGTCTCTTATTAAAACCAGGCAAAGACCCAGTATTACCTACCAGTTATCGTCCAATCTCTCTTATTAATGTTGATGTTAAAATAATTTGTAAAGTCTTATCAAAAAGACTAGAGAAGATAACTCCTGTTATTATACATCCAGACCAAACCGGATTCATAAAAGGAAGACACTCGAACACAAACACTTGCAGATTATATAATGTAATAGAGTATTCGTATTTTAAAAATATTGAAACAGCTATTTCTTCTTTAGATGCTGAAAAAGCATTTGATAGAGTAAATTGGAATTTCTTATTTGCTACCTTAAAGTGCAACTAAACCCCGGTCTAAAAACGTGTTTACGGTGACCCCTATGGAGTTGAACTGGTGGATTACACCTTAATTTTCTTACTTGTCCAAACGCTCATGTGTGATGTGTCCAAACGCTCATGTGTGATGTGTCTGCTCATGTGTGACATCACAAAGGTGGTTCAAGCAGAGCCAATCCCCTGCAGAGATGAGAAGGTCCTGCAGCATTCATACCTTATATGGAAGTGCCACATTTCACTCCTGACAAACGGTTTTATTTTTCTTTTTTTTCCCTTTTTTTTAAGCCTTTGGTTTTGGATGGAATGGGTGGAATAGATAAATACATCTACATGTTTATCCTTTGTTGTTGCTTGGTGTATGTTGTTGGCTAGAGGTTTAATTTGTTTTAGGTTGTTGCTGGTGGAGGCGTGGACAAAAGCACAACTCTACCTCCTCCCCTCCTTGTCTCTCGACACGCCCATTTTCAGGGAGATTTTCAAACTGCTTCAGGGGGAGGGGGTACTTTCTCAGCCTGTGTTTAGTTGCACTTTAAATAAATTTGGATTTGGGAATTACTTCATTAACTGGTTAAAAATATTATATAGTTCACCAACAGCGTGCGTCAGGACAAATAATCAATTATCTTCAAGCTTTTGTTTACAGAGGGGCACCAGGCAAGGTTGCCCACTTTCACCAGCATTATTTTCTATTTTTATTTAAAGGGGACCACACATGCAAAATTCACTTTTTAATGTTTTTTTACTAAACTTTGGGTATTTACTTCATAAAAAAACAGTCCTTGTGCCAAAAAAATGCACCCAGTGGTTTATTTACTCTAAGTAGATTTATTTATTTTTGATAAATACACCAGGATTCACACTTCCTGCATTTATTGACGTCACAAGCCGCCAGCCAATCAGATCAAACCTGAGTCCAGCCCCTCACCTAGCAACCCCTGGTTAGGCTCAACCCACTTCTGTATTAAACACATGACTGTTGTTTTTCATGATTTCATCTCATCTTTTGTTTATATGTTCTTAATTTCATGTGTACAGCACTTTGTTGCAGCTGTGTTTTTTTAAATGGCTTTATAAATAAAGTATAATTGTTATTTTTATGTTTTAGTTCAATTTTTAGTGTATTTGCGATCGCTGCCAACGCGCAGCCGGCAAAAATTAAACGAGCGGACCACAGGCGGAAGGACCGGGTTCGACGGGACCCTCTTCCGGCGCGATGGAGCGGAGCTTCAACTGTACAGCCTTGCAGCAGCCTCGCAGCAGGCTCGCAGCAAGAGGACCTTCTCCTTACAGATTAATTTACGGGAGACACTTGGTGAACTTTGTGTTGTCTTCACTGGAACAGCGATAACTCCCAAAATCTCCGCGTGCTTCACGAGCGGAGCTGGCGAAAACCGGAAGAGGAACAAGCTAACATTAGCTTCGGATTCGGGTGGTCTAATGCTAAAAGGAGCAGCAAACTGCGGCGCGCTCAGACGGGTTTCGGTAAGTTATCTTAAGCTAACACTAACAGTAAGTCAAATGAGTAATAAAAAAAGAGCTAATTTTAAAACAACAACACATTACAGATACTGGCTGTTACAGAGGGCGTGAACAGATCGTTGAAGGGCGTGGACTTCAAGAAACCGGTCGTTCAAAACGAAAGTTAAAAATGGCAGAATTAAAAAGGGTATAATTGATTATCTAATAATTATTTTGTGCATTAAATTGAAGGAATAGGGTCTAGATAGCACACAGAAATAACATAAAATTTAAAAAAATGCATCTGAGGTCCCCTTTAACCTTTAGCAGCAGCAATAAGGCAAAGTGCTGATATTAAAGGCATAAAGGGTGGAAACATAGAACATAAAATTAGTCTTTATGCTGACGATGTTTTGCTTTTTCTTGAGAATTCAGGAAACTCAATATCTAATGTTATCAAGTGAATAAACTAGTTATCAAAAGTTTCTGATTATTCTATAAACCGGACAAAATCTACAGTTCTTCCAATAAATTGCGTGTTTAATAATCCTCTTAATGAAAAATTACAATCAGGTAACATTAAATATTTAGGTGTTAATATATCTCCTAAATTCCGATCACACCATTCTCCTTGAAAAACTGAACAAATATGGTATTAGAGGACCAGCATTACAGTGGGTATCTAGCTACTTGAAAGATAGGAAACAATTTGTACAAATAAATGATGTAAGATCTGACCTCTGTAATATCACATGTGGAGTTCCCCAGGGCTCTGTGCTTGGACCAAAGCTATTTATTTTATATGTGAATGACTTGGTAAATGTGTCAGGACTCCTTAAATGTATACTTTTTGCTGATGATACCACATTTTTCTGTTTAGGTGAAGATATAGAACAAATGTTGGAATTGATAAAGACAGAATCTACCAAAATACAAACTTGGTTTAAAATCAATAAATTATCATTAAATCTAGAAAAAACTAATTACTCCCTTTTTATGGTTTTTTCAAGGCCTGCGACCTATACTCAGGTGCGACCTATACAGGGAACCCTCGAGTTACGTCAGGGATCCGGACCTACGGGTGTGACTTAGGTCGATTCTGTCGTATCTCGCGGACCAAAAACACGTGCCTGTCGTAGGTCCGCATTTCTGACGTAGGTCGAGGCTATACCGTTAACGGAGCGCCGCACACACATTTAACGGCATGAGAATGAACAAGCGGACATCCTGTGCCATAAACATGCACAGAACTTTATTTACAAACACTTAGATAACACATTATACCACACATTCATCCATAAACACACAAAACCAGTACAGCATGTACTGTACAGGTAAAGTACTGTACAGTAATGTTTTTTTCAGCACAGACAAAGCATACAAAATACAAATCTCTTCCTGAACAGTTCTCAGCCATAATCTGCAAATGAGTTCAACCATGAAACATGAACACTTCTCTTTGAGCAGCAGCTGTTAACATCAAAATGCAGTAAATCATAAGGAACTCCCATGCATTCATCCATGCATCCAGCAGCAGCAAAAACATGTCAACCATGAAACATGAACACTTCTCTTTGAGCAGCAGCTGTTAACATCAAAATGCAGCAAATGATAAGGAACTCCCATGCACCAATCATGCACCAAATCAGCCAAATCATCAGAAACATGTTGCAACCATCATGTTTTTGAAACCAGTGCAGTCCATGTGGTGTTTGTGTGCAGTCCATGTGCATGAAAAAGTCCATGAACTCTAAAAAAGCTAGAAGCAGCAGAAAAAGGAAACAAGGAAACAAAATGTCCTTACTTTGACTGAAGTGTAATAATAATAATAATAATAATAAACTTTATTTGTATAGCACCTTCCTACAATGCCTTGCATTGACCAAGGTGCTTAACAGGATAAAAAGATGAATAAACTGGAACAATAAATCAATGAAAATAGAATAAGAAACAACAGCAATAAAAGAAGCAATGGAAATAAAAAATGCTACATACTAAAATAACACAAGTAATAAAAGTTACACGCTGAAAGCTTTTTTGAACAAGTGGAAATAAAAAGGCAATGGAAATTAAAAAATGTTACATATTAAAATACCAGAAGTAATAAAAGTTACACACTGGAAGCTTATTTGAGCAAGTGGAAATAAAAAGGCAATGGAAATAAAAAATGCTACATACTAAACTACCAAAAGTAATAAAAGTTACACACTGAAAGCTTTTTTACACACTGAAAGCTTTTTTGAACAAGTGGGTCTTCAGTCTGGTTTTGAACAGAGTCAGATCAGAGGTGGCACGCAGCTCAAGGGGGAGGCTGTTCCAGGCTTTTGGGCCGGCAACAGAAAATGACCGGTCTCCCCATTGTTTGTACCTTGAGCGAGGCACCTCCAGCAGGTGTTGACTGGCAGAGCGTAAATCTCTGCCGGGCTGATGGGCTTTCAAAAGTTCTGTAGGTAGACACTGATGTTTTTCTCAAGTTCAAACCTGGATCAGATGGAACTGCTTAGCCAGTGCTCAACCATGAATCAACCATGAACACTCAAGGCACTGTACCCCTCCCCCACCTTGCCGCTTGCCGTAATGACGCACTTTTTTTGCCGTATCTCGATTACATACTTATAATGTATTTCTGTCGTAAGTCCGTTTTTTCGGTCGTATGTCGACGGCATTCTTTCAAAGAGGCCTGTCGTAAGTCCGCGTTGCCGTAGGTCGCAGGTGTCGTAACTCGAGGGTTTCCTGTATATGGCTTGTTATCACTTTTGGTGAAACAAATTTTTAAATCCAGCTCATTTCACAATTACGTTCATTTATTAAGGAAAAGTTCAGCTCAGACATATATTTGCTATAATTTTTATCAAACAAATAATTGTTTTTAAGTGTTAATCTTCTTAAAAGCCTTGCTGTGCGCTCCTGTGGCAGACATTTGCAGCAGAGCTAAACGTAGGTGCGACCTATACACCAGTGCGACCTATCTAGGGATTTTTCCAATCTATTGGTGATAATTGGACAATGCGACCTATACACAGGTGCGACCTATACACCAGAAAATACTGTACATGATATTCAGTAATAAAAAGAAAACTGTTGATGTTCCACTCAAAATTGAGGGTGTTGAGATTTGTAGAGTGAGTGAGGTGAAGTTTTTGGGTGTTATTATTGATGACAAACTGACATGGAAACAACACATAAATTCTGTAAGAATAAAAATAGCTAAATCGATTGCAGTACTATACAAGGTCAGAGACCTATTGAATGATAAAGCTCTGTATTTGTTGTATAACACAATCATTGTTCCACACTTAATCTATTGTATTGATGTTTGGGGGAAAGCGTGTAAAACAATCACAAAGCCTATTTTTGTATTACAGAAAAGAGCTGTAAGAATTATCACTAGAAAACATTACTGTCATCCATCCAGTACATTATTTTATCAACTGAAATTATTGAAGTTCCATGATTTGGTTGATTATAATATTTTATCAATTATGTATAGGGCTCAGAATAACGAATTACCTTTAAATATCCAAATGAATTTTGTTAAAAGACAAAGTTGTTATAATCTTAAGGGGACAGAGATGTTTGTAAAACCACAATTCAGAACTAGCTTGAAGGGACGTTCTACCTCAATCCAGGGAATTAGATTATGGAATGGCTTGGAGAATGTAGTTAAAAATGCCAAGTCACTGTTTACATTTAAGAAAATGATCAAAAGGAATTTGTTGAAAAAATATATATGAATTAGCATAATGTGTATTGTATCAATTATTAGTTATGTATTAGTATTAGAAAATTAGAAAGAGTTAGTCATTTTGTACTGCTGGTGAAAGATTATTATTGTTTAATCTGATTGTTTGAAAAAAGGGGCAGATATAATAAGATTTATTCTTCTTTCTGCTACCTTTCATTTTTTTACATTGTGTACGTATCATTAATGGGATTGTCTTGTATTGTGTTTCTTTTGTAAAAAAAATGAACAAATTTAATAAACATAAACATAAACAATGAAAATAGCTTAAGAAAAATTACCCTCGAATTTCTGCAATTTGCATAGCATCTTCCTGTTTAGGCACAAATCAGAACTTAAACCTGTTCAGTCGGCACACAAGCCACTACTGTTCTTCAACAATAAAACCTGTCAACTACTCCAGCTCACTTCTCAAGGCTTGTAACTTGGGTTTGAGCCGCTTCCTACCATCATCAAGATCTAAGAGGACAACCTGAATGAACTCAAAAAAGCCACTTAGCTTTGCAGGGTAGCTCAAATTAAGAGCATAGATCAGTCCAAACAAAACCACCAGTGAATCAGCCCATGATCTGAGAGACATTACAACCTGATCTTCAAGGATGATCGAGACATGGTGGGTTTCAAAAGGAACTCCAGAAGGCCTCTCCTCCTCATCGACCACTGCCAGTAACGCCACCGCTCCCTCCGGCACTGCCTCCAACTCATCCTGAAAATATAATACATGATTAATTACACTCAACAAATTTTTGCCTAATGGCTAGTTACGATAAGAATGGGGGGGGGGAGCATTATTACATCACATCTAGATTTTTGTAAATGCAAATCAAAAGAATATTAAAAATTTTCTCTGTTGTTTATACACAATTTCTGAAAGCATGCGTCATGTTCTCAGAACTGTACACTAATTGAAAAACCACACACAGTGGGAAAACTCATCAGTTCTGCAAAATGAAACTTTACATCCAAAACAATGCTATTTCTTCTCAAAATCGTATTTGCCTTCAGATGACACGCACAAACCATCAGATGAAAAAGACATTTCAGTTGAACACTGATGAGCTCAATGTAAAACAGTGGCTTTTTCTACACTCATCATGGCTAACCTTTTTTTGTTCAGTGTTACACTTACTACAGACAGAACATGCATAAGTGTGCTGTAAAAATATTTTAGAATATTGTTGTAGCATGAACGACCGACGATCCCTGACATGACCCTTTGACCCCACTGGTCATGTTTCACAACTAAATGAGCTTGGTTGAGGATGTACACTGTGTACATCGTTTTGTGGAAAAAAAATCTAATATATTTGTTATTGTACATTTGTGTGTAGAGTATAAAAACAATATTCTGAATTATTTTTCCAGCACACTTATGCATGAATGTCTGTAGTAAGTCTAACACTGGACAAACAATGGTTAAGTCATTATCATGAATGTAGAAGAAGTCATTGTTTTACATTTAGAACATCAGTGTTCAACTGGTTTTTAAGTCATATGTGGGTTTATGTGTGTCTTCTGAAAGTAAAATACAACTTTGACAAGAAATAACATTGTTTTAAATGTAAAGTTTAATTTTGAAGAATTGGTGTGTTTTGCCCACTGTGTGTGTGATTTTGTGTCTTCTGAAAGTAAAATACAACTTTGACAAGAAATAACATTGTTTTAAATGTAAAGTTTAATTTTGAAGAATTGGTGTGTTTTGCCCACTGTGTGTGTGATTTTGCATTTGTGTGTAAAGTTCTGAGAACATGAAGCATATTTAGGAAAATGTGACAATTGAGAAAAATTGTTATTAAGGCATGAAAACTGCATATACAATATGCAGAAAACAAACTAAATAAATCTGAAGCAATTCTAAACCTTTTTTTATTATTTTAGATTTTTGTATTGGCTAGCCTTTTGCCTGGATAACTGCTTGGCATTTTTTCAATGAGCTTCATGAGGTAATCAACTGAAATGATTATTCAGAGGGTCTCAAAAGAACTTCAGAGATTCAGTAAGAGAAGGCCAAAGATTTATATTTTAGTCATCAAAGCAAAGGGTGACTACTTTTATAAATATAAAATCAGAATTAATTTAGCTACGGTAATTTACAAGATGTTTGCTACATTATTCTATATGCATCCATTCACATTTTTGATGCATTCAGTGAGAATCTTGATACAGTAAATGCTCATAAAAAACAAAAGACAGTAAAACAAAGCCTTGAAGGATTGCCTTTTTTGTGCCATATACAGTGCTGCTATCTGTAATGCCAGATATTAATGCATGTGCATCAGTTGGCAATGACTCAACAAACACAGACTCCACTTTTGAAGTCTGTACTGGTGGCTTAAAAAACCTTGGTGAAGACAGATAGAATGCCATCATGTCTTGGTGTCTCTCTGCCAAAGTTTTCAACACATTTTTGTAGTTATGTGTATCACAAATTATTTTCTTGAAAACTTTGTGTTTCCCCTCGAATCTCATTGTCCAAAGATGCACCAGAGGACCAAAGCATCTTATGAGATGAGGGTAATGTTCGA
Organism: Garcialebias charrua; assembly: GCA_038048925.1. Taxonomy (NCBI): domain Eukaryota; kingdom Metazoa; phylum Chordata; class Actinopteri; order Cyprinodontiformes; family Rivulidae; genus Garcialebias; species Garcialebias charrua. Next base: position 28,544 of record JBBPBX010038259.1, read on the forward strand.
TGTAATGGTGCTTTGGTCGCAATCTGAAGTTGGGGAACCACTGAGACGTCGTGCTGCCAAATTTGAGCATATCAGTTAAAAAATTGCTGCAAAACGCACTCGAGTTGTGTTATGAAATAAAACATATTTTTGTCTTAGTGTCTTCATTCCTCTTGAAGGAGTTTTCAAACGGTGTTCAATGAATGCCTCTCTCCTGTTCTGCATGTCAGAAAGTATCAGAACTGTCCTGGCCTTTGATTGGCTTAGGGTAGGAGAGGGGACTTGGGGCCTGTTAGTCTGTCAGTTTTACGACCTTGTGTAATATATGAGAGGGGAGAAGTATACTGAAAGCCTCCTTTCTTATCCTGGATGTTTGCTCAGTCAGAAAAGTAACAGAACTGTTCTGATCTATGTGTGTAGTGTAGGATTTTTAATGTAATTTAATATCTAGTTACACTAATTGGTCATTTAGTGGACTACTAGTGTGTGTGTGTTTATAAATACTCAGCATTATTGTATATGTAGTTTTAGTCAGCAATGTGTCATGCCCTTCCCCCACTGAGGCCTGTGAAAGACACAAGATTGTAAGCATGAACACAGATCTGTTCTGGCCTCTGAGTGGCTTGGGAGAGGGAGGGGGCCTGGCACCTCTCTGTCTGTCAGTTTTATGACTTTGCAGATATATGGCTGTAAAGAAGTCACTGAAAGCCTCTTTGGTTCTGTGTGGTTGTTCAGCCAGAGGGTATCAGAGCAAGCTCTCCCTTCCCCCTCTGTTAGGGTCTGTGTGAACTGGAACAGGCACAAAGCGTGTCCATCCCTGAAGCTGCTCCATTCTGTGGATCTAAAAGTGTGTAGATTTATAATATGTGTAAGCCACTTTAAGGCACATAAGACATGATTGCATAAACATTTGTAAAACAGTTAATACCTTGATCATAAAGCACTTGTGTATTAATTATATAATAGTTGTGTATTAGTTTCAATCAGATTAAAAATAGAACTGTGTAACATATAGAACTGTGCTGAGGCTAGCCTGTATAAATAAAGGTTGGATGAATGAATGAATATTATCTTTCACTCTCAAGCCCAAAGTTCTGCAAGCTGAAAAAAGCAAATGGTGTTTCCTGTTTCACAAGACAGAAGCCTTCTGGCAGTTAGGGGGGGGGGGGAAGCACCCCACAAGAGAACAAAGCGGGCTTCTGGCATTGGTTGAGAGCAGGAAACATCCTGCAAGAGTATAAAACATGAGTATCCTCCTCCACGTCAGTCAACGCAGGCAAGCCCAAGGAGAAGAACAACTAATCAGACTAAATCAGGTTGTATATGGTGTCTTCCTTTGAAATGCGCATTTCAATGTCCTTTCTTTCCCTCTCTCCCTCTACTTTCTCCCTTGTTCTCTTTTAATCAAATATAATGGCTTTTAGAAATAGAACAAATGTATTCTGTGACTTTTTAAACTTATGATTAATTAAACTGGTTTTTGGAACTTTAAATTATGTGCGTTTGTCGTGTTTTCAGTGTATCTCTCCTTTTTTGATCCAAAGTGAAACCAAACAATGAATTTGGGACGAATAAGAAAACAACGCCAACAGTTGCCAAACATTTTCATATCTATGGGGTGCCATTAGCAAAGTTACAAAAATCAACAGCAATATTTTAGTTTAGAGAAAACATTTTTTTCCAGTCATATTTTAACCATGTTATTAATACACGTCATTCTAAATTAAATATTTAATTTGATAGCTAAATATTTAGTTTACAAAACTAAATACTGAACTTGCAAGTAAAATATTTAGTTCAGATGGTTAGTGGGTGGGTGAGCGTGTGTTGATACATACCTATCAAGAACTTTGTAGACAAAGTCCTTGGTGTGCTTTCCTCCAATTCTGGAAATCTGCAGAACCTGTTGGAATAAATCCATGATACAGTTCACTGACACTTCCAAGTGTTTGGTTGTACAGTACTGCGT
>JBBPBX010038260.1:0-30491 GCA_038048925.1 Garcialebias charrua
TTTCCCTTGTGGAAATCAGACAAAAATTAAATTAAAAATTCTAATAATAATTTTAAAAAATAATTTTGGTTTAAATGTTCTTTATTTCAGCTTTGTTGCAGCTGTGGTTGTTTTAACTGGGTATATAAATAAAGTATTATTATTACAATTATTTTTTATTGTTATTTTTAAGCCGAATTACGCAGTTTCCGGTAGTTTCCGACAGTTTCCGGTCGCTATGTTTTTAGCTTCGGTTAGCTCCGGCTTCGACAGCCAAACCTTGTTGGTTCAGAGGTTGCTCCGCGCGGACACATGCGCTGCAGCTTAATGGCGGTTTTGCGTAGGGACAGATAGACCAAGGACAAAGACGCTGTGGAACGCGTGAAGCAGCAGACAGCAAGATTTAGTGGAGGGACCACGAGCTAACATGCTAATGCTAACGGACCCGACTGGTGGCGGTCCGAGACGCCTGCTGGGGCCGGGAGCTCGCATCCATGTGTGCCTGGCAGCCTCAGATGTTTGATGGACACCGATGTAACATGTTAAAACGCGGATAAACAGCTGGGCAGCCTTTTTGGAGGGACGACACCGAGCTAACGGGGGCTAAAATGCTAACGAGGCCCAACCGTAGACACGGACCCGACGGGCGGCGAATTATGTTATTTGAAGGATGTCATTTGATTTGTGCCAAAAATGTTTTGCACTACTTTTCTTCCTTGTATGTTTTATTGACTTTTACAAAATGTCAATACAAACCTGTTTTTGGTATTCCACGTCTCCTGCTTTGATTTTTGTCTGATTTCCACAAGGGAAAAATAACTTGTGGCTATTTAGGATTTATGAAACATTAACAAAGCCTTAATAAAGCATGAATAGTCTTCACTTTAGAATGGTTCACAAATACACTTAAGTAACCACTAGCAACTGCCTTAATTAATGATGCATTGCAGGATTAATAGATAGTGAATTCATTTTGTCAGATTTCCACAAGGGAAAAATAACTTGTGGCTATTTAGGATTTATGAAACATTAACAAAGCCTTAATAAAGCATGAATAGTCTTCACTTTAGAATGGTTCACAAATACACTTAAGTAACTACTAGCAACTGCCTTAATTAATGATGCATTGCAGGATTAATAGATAGTGAATTCATTTTGTCTGATTTCCACAAGGGAAAAATAACTTGTGGCTATTTAGGATTTATGAAACATTAACAAAGCCTTAATAAAGCATGAATAGTCTTCACTTTAGAATGGTTCACAAATACACTTAAGTAACCACTAGCAACTGCCTTAATTAATGATGCATTGCAGGATTAATAGATAGTGAATTCATTTTGTCAGATTTCCACAAGGGAAAAATAACTTGTGGCTATTTAGGATTTATGAAACATTAACAAAGCCTTAATAAAGCATGAATAGTCTTCACTTTAGAATGGTTCACAAATACACTTAAGTAACTGCCTTAATTAATGATGCATTGCAAGATTAATAGATAGTGAATTCAAACATTATTTAACAATTAGTACGCATTTAATACATGTGGTGAAAGCACATTAATTTGTGCATTTACAAATATAGATAGCATAGTTAATTCATGAGTTATTAAGCATGAATAAACATTGAGTACGTAGGTTTTGGAACTCATTATTCTTTATGTATAAAGCGTTAACAAGTATGTTAATTAATAGTGTATTAAGTGTGAATCATCCTTTATTAATGATGTTTTCATTGTTAATTAAATGTTTGTTAATGCTTAAATAAGGGTTAATAGTGTGTAGTTATTATAAAGTGTTACCAACAATTCTTCTGTGTGTCCCCTAAGTGGCAAATTTCTAACTGCTAGAGACTGTATTATAGCAGTGAGACGTATCAGCACAGCTCTCCACCTTACTCTCTCAGCCTCTAAAAGTGCCATCTGTTTTTTATCAATTGTTTCCCCTTTTTTCATCCTCACTGCCAACTCTTTCCATGCTTTCAGTGAATTTTGGTGTTCTGGGCTGGTGTCATGTGAGGTGAGCAGAGAACTTGCATGTTTCCAGTCTGTGAGTCCTGAATTTGTTAGGCTTGTATTCCTTTTTGTTTTTGAAAACAACTTGCAACAGAAGCAGAAAAGGCTGTTGTTTTTTTCAGAATACACCAACCAGCTTCTAAGCATCTTTTCACCACTAACTAACGTCTTCCAAAAATACTGGTGGTGGCAACTTCTACCATCATCCTCGTTCTTTGGAAAAACAAAGTCAGCTCTTACTTGACTTGGTCCTCTGCAAACTAACAGTGTGCACATTTTGTCAGTCAGAACTGAAGGCCAGTCAGCAGGATCAGCAGACAGGTGCTCATCATCAGCAGGAGGACTTGGTGGGAGTTCAGCTCCAGACATTTCTATAATGGCAAAATGTAATTAAAAAAACTTGTCAAAATGGCCCTCCTCCCCTCTCCCCTCTCACACACAAACACCCACCTGAAGACTCCTGGGAGGATGTTGATGTAGATGGGTCTTTGTCCTCAGGATCCAACAACGTATGTGACACATTTGTGGGTGAGGAGGAGGGTGGTTCCTGTTCCTGAGGCTCCAAGTCCATTGCTGAAGATAGCTGTTCAGTTGAAGAAGTGGATGGCTCTTCATCCTGGCCTGTGGCAGTGGGTGCTCCCAAATATTTCAGAAGTGCCCCTGGATTTGCATCAGAATACCAAACATACTGTAACAACATACACCATCAATTATGTCATCATGAAACAGTCATAATTATGTCCCTCATGGTGGTTATTTTAGTAGACTATAAAACCTTTTGTTGCTAACATAGTTTTTCTCAACTAATGTGATTAAGGCACTGTTAAACTGACATAGCAAATGACAAAAACCACTAAGCCCTTTTTTTAAACCAAGCCTACATACAGTATATTTCCAATTTATGAAATTCATAGAAGGAGAACTTATTGTTGGTGTGCACAGAAAGCTCAGGAGGATTGACTGCATGAGACAGTATAAATTTAAATAAGCAATCAAACAGTATTTTAATTAAAATAGAAAACGTATTTAATAATGAGCTATAAGTCTGTGTTTGTTTAGGAGCATTAATCAAAGTACAGTACTTCATTATAAAAGCACAGATTTTTGTGTGTGACAGCCAGGGTTCTGTATCATAAAACAGTCTCTGCCATTTCTAACTAAGCAAACCGTGCGAAAATCTACAAATCTGCTCAGTCCATCACTCAGTACAAACTGGGACGTGAGAGGGATCCATCTTAAAGATTATTATTACCTTTCCATGCTGTAATATTTTCCTCTGTTAACAAAATATGTCGTCCTAAGCAGCTAACCAGTTAGCATCCGCAAGCTAGCCTACAGCCTAGCATTTCACGCAACAAGAAACGAAACTGAAAGTGAAACACAGCAGCTCTTCTTACCTTTAACTTTTGCTCGTTTCTCCTCTTCTTCTTTTCTCTTTTTCCTAAACTGTGCACCTGAAGGCTTTGACCTTTTCCTTTCCATCTTCAAACTTCAATAATTTGCAGTAATAATCTGTTTCTTTCCAACGCGATGTCTTCAGCGATGTGGGCGCCAGCGGGCAAGTAACCCCAGCGGGTGGGGAGGGGGGTGTTATGCTGTGTTATGCCGCCCCCTGCTGGACAGCGCCCAGGGCGACAGCCCCAGTCGCTCATATGACGGACCGCCTCTGATGTGGAGACAACCTTTGATGAGAGGAGAGGGAATGGGATCCAAAGAGCAGGTGGTAGTTTTGATACCAGACAAAAGTTTAGTTTAGTCAGTTGAGCAGAGGAGATTGGAGTGAAGTGTGAGAGCTGCTGAATGGAGCTGGAGGTGAATTTGGAGGAGCTGTGTGAGCAGACATGATCATCAAGGGATCTATACATGCTATCCATTTAGGTCTGAAAGAAAGATTGACAACTATTGCATTTGGTGATATTAAATGATGAGGAATGTTGTTATTGTGCTTTAAAAGCGTGTTGATAGTTGAGAAAAGTGATTTGGGGTTATTGGAGCCAAAGTGGATGATTGGAGTAGTAATTTGACCGGGCAGAGTTTGCATCCTTGTATTTCTGTATATAGTCTGGGTACATTTGGAGATGGACAGTTAGACCAGATTTTTTAACGCATTCTCTCAAATTCACGCTTATGCGATTTCATTTTATGGAGTCCATAGTTATGATTCAGAAGATTTTGTAGAAGAGAGGCTCTCAAACAATTTCACAGACAAGACAGAGCAAAAGCAAAGTGGAGACCAAGAGGAGACATCCTCTCTTAAGAAGAGCAAGTGTTGAATTGTTGAATATCTGACCGTTGATGTGAGTTGTGTGAGAGGTGAAGCGATTTGGCTGTAGTCCTTAATGAAGTGCCTGTAGAAGATGGCAAATCCTAGGAAACGTAATTGTTTTCTTGACTCATGAGGGACAAGCCATTCCACCACTGCCTTGGTTTTCTCTGGGTCAGTCCTGTTGTCCAGATGAATGAACATGAAGTCACCAATCAAGTCCCTTAAGATGTTTTTCACCAGAGCCTTAGATACTACAGGGTCATTGTATCTGGTCATTGGTCAGGCTGAATGGCATGACCAGGTATTCAAAGTGGCCTAGAGGAGTCCTGAAGTATGTCTTCCACTCATCACGCTCTTTTATATGCACCATGTGATAGGTATTTCATAGGTCCAACTTGTTAATATGGTGGCTGACTGGAGCTTTTCATGAATGGAGTTGATTAATAGAAGAGGATATTTTTTATGGTTATGCTGTTTAATCCTCTATACTCAATACAAGGTCTCAGAGTTTTGTGTTGCTTGATGACACAAAAAAGCCTGCCCCTACAGGAGAGGTAGGGGATGGATAATTTTTTATTCAACCTTTATTTAGGCAGGTTAATTCCATTGAGCCTCGAGGACTCATTTACAAGTGAGACCTGATTTTAACTAAGAATAATGACAACAGTAGATAGTCATAAAAGAGGCATACAGATTTTTCCCCCTAAATTAAAATAAGATGGCAAAAAATGTAGCAAAAACAGCTAGATTATAAGGCAATGTAGAAAACTGAAAAATTAAAACAAAAAAAGATAATAATAATAATGCCAGAATCAAGGGACTCTTAAATGTAAAGTCTCATAGTTTCTCTTTCAGGACCCAAAAGATTATATAGTCAACTAAAGGGCAATGAGGCTCCAGGAAGAAGGTCAATAAAGCAGTTATACAGGCGGTGTGGAGGCAAGGACAGGACTCTCTGCTTACTGATCACGGGGGCTAAGTCATGGTAGACAGGAGGAATTCCGGTGACGTCAACTTCCTCGCTAGGGATGTTAACTTCAGAGTGGCTAGTGATGGCAGAACATAAACAATGCTTCAGACAATTATCAGTCCATCCTTTCATTCTGCCATGCTCCCAATTAATATTGGGGTTGTGTTGCTTTAACCAAGGATACCCCAGAATTAATTGTGTATTGGGGGATTCAAAAACACATCCTCAAGGATGTGTGCTGAGCCCCTTCTGTTCACTCTGCTCACATATGATTGTACAGCCACATCCAGGCTGTCATATTGTTAAGTTTGCAGATGATACAGCGGTGGTGGGATGCATCACAAACAATGATGAGTCCAGCTACAGACAGGAGGTGGAACACCTGGAGAGCTGGTGCAAAGAGAATAATCTTCACATGAATGTGAAGAAGACAAAGGAGATGATTGTGGACTTCAGAAGGAACAAACACACCCACACCCCACTGAACATAAGTGGATCTGCAGTGGAAGTGGTCTCCAGCTACAAGTACTTGGGTGTACACTTGAATGATAACCTCAGCTGGACCAACAACACCACCAGCCTGATCAAAAAAGGTCATCAGAGACTCTACTTCCTCAGACGACTGAGACGAGCTGGTCTGAGTAGCCCGGTCCTCACCTCCTTCTACAGGTGTGCAGTGGAGAGCATCCTGTGCTCCAGCATCAATGTGTGGCATGGAGGTTGCACAGCTGCGGAAAGAAAAGCTTTACAGAGAGTGGTGAAGGCTGCACAGAGGTCTGTCGGAGTCAGTCTCCCCTCTATCACAGACATTTACACCTCCAGATGCAGGAAAAGAGCCACCTGCATCATGAAAGACCCCACTCACCCTGCACACACACTTTTTGCCCCACTCCCCTCAGGAAGGAGGTTGAGGAGCATTAAGTGTAGAACCACTAGACTGAGGAACAGCTTCTACCCTGAGGCTGTTAGACTCATGAATAAATAAATAATAAGAATAATCACTGCAAAATATTACATCATGCTGATGCTGATCTGTTTTCTTGTTGCTGTGTTCATTTGTGACCATTTGCTCATATAGACTCATGTCCGTGCAGCTGTCTATAATTATTTTGTTTTTCTATTACATTAGTGCTTAGTGTATTTCTAGTTGATGTTTTTCTTAGTTAATCCTAGATGTTATTACTGTTTTTCTCTTACATTTTGTTGTTAAATGTAACTGGGACCCTGTGTACATAATCTCATTTCATCACATGTACCACATGCGGTGCAAATGACAATAAAGATTCTCTGACTCTGACTCTGACATTAGTTGCAGTGCAAACCATAAAATAATCTTGACATAAATACGGTTTCGCATTACTTACCTTGTTTCCAAAACCTGAATGCGAGTCTCCCCAAATTCACTATTTCTCAGACCTTCCCCAAAGTCGTCATCTCTGCATAAAACCATATAATATAGTTCAAAAAATAATCAAATATTTTTTTCAACATATTTATCACACAATGAAGTATTGTATATGGCACGTTTCATATGCTGTGTCACTTCCAACTTACCGTATAATTCTAAATTATCTTTATGTTTGTAGAATGATTCATACATACTAATCTATCAAACCAAACATCTAATAAATCTCAATGAGTTCTGCTGAGGCTAAATAAACACAGAGTGCTTGCCAATATAAGCTTTCATTATAATTTCCTTACTGATCAGAGGATGATCCAGCAATACTGGAGAATGCAGGGAACGGATGAGTTGTCCTCTGACGTTTGGCTGGTGTAGATGTTACCAAATCACCACACTCAAAACTGTAAGACACCATACCATACATAATTTATCAGGGCAGTTTCTAAAATTTAAAGACACACTATACTCATAAAATGCCACGCTGATGTTTTCTTTTGTAGTAAGATTATTTTCAGACAGAATGTGAAACATTACACAATTTAGTTCCAGAATGTCATGAGTATAACTGAATTATTGTATAAAATCACATTGTGCAAATTGACACATCTCCTGAGACGTAAAATTGTTATAACAATCTCCATTACACTAAAGCTAATCATCAACATACATGTCAACTTGTACGGATTGTCTGTAAATTTTCATCTTGCTTCACAGCAGGCTCATGTCCACAGCAGACAGGCGCAACCCCCACCCCACCACCGCGAGTTTTAGAGTTTTTAAGCAAAAATTAATGATTTTTGAGGCCCTTTAAACAGGTAAACGTACAAAGAGGTTGACATGTATGCATCAATAACATATATTATGCAGGAGAACTAACAGACTTTTCGATTGAACACCAAATGATCTGCAGACAAAATGCTAAGTGCTAGTTGTTGTCATCATGCCTCTCTTACACAGACAGCGCAGTTACAGTACAGTACTTTCATCATATCTGCATGCTGATCCACAATACTATAAGTTAGGATAACTAAATGTACGTGTCGAAACAATACTGAGGTTGAATGAGTTAGTTGCTACCATTAGCATTTATCATCACGTCAGCTCTAGGCCGGAAAACTGTGTTAGCCTGTTGTAGATAATAACATGGCATTTGCGCTATCATATGATTCAAGCAAAGACACTTACTTGTCAGCAGGATTGTTGCTAACTTTGAGCACCCGAAGCTCTCGCCACCTCTGAAAAGCACCTCCGATGTTTATTCGATTCCGTGCTCGATCTGCTTTTTTTTTTTGTTTCTTTCTTTTCTTCATGGGTCTTCTTCTGTTTAACTGTGTTGGGTTTCCTAACCTGCGCCAATCGAGGAATTGGAAGTTTTAGTGGAACGTTTGTTCCCGAAAAAGTTATGGGTTTATCCTCCGCCATGTTGACACAGATACTGTTTGAACGGGAACGTGCGCTGATGCGCGATGCCGGCTGGGAGAGGCGGGGGATGGGCGGGGGAAGCTCGTGCATGAAAATAACTCTGTTTTTATTGGCTGTCAGTGTCCTGGTCACTCTGTGTTTTCAGTGTTTTTATAAATGCTGATAGAGAAGCAAGGGGACTATAGTTTTTTTCAGAGATTACTTTGTCTAACATCAGTTTGTCAGTAGATAGTGACTGAGTGAAGAAATATGTTAAAAATATATTGTTTGAAAAGTTACAGACTACATTACAATCTTACACACCCCAGCTTTAACCACCATCATATCCATGTCTTCACAGTCTTTCGATTTTTTGTCTGTACATCTGTTAACTACATTCATTATTTCATCTTTATCAGTACACTTTAGGAACATACTGTTCACACAATTTTTGATTAAATAACTCACATTGTCCCCCATTTTTGGTATGGCAGCCGCAAGGTTGGGTCCAACATTCACAAAGTAATTATTAAATTAATTTACAATTTCATGATCATCCTGTATTTCTTTGTTATTTACCACATAATGTTGGGAAAGATCCACGCTAACCTTGTTTTTCTTTTTTAGAACACCATTCATTACCCGCCATGTTGCCCTCATATCACCACCACATTTATGTAACAATTTCAATATAATACTCTCTCTTATGTTTCCGTATGAGCCATGTTAACTTGTTCTTGTACACTTTATATTTGTTTTCCGCCTCGAGTGTTCTGGATTTCAAAAAACAAGAGTACAGATAGTTCTTTTTTTTCAGGGTTTCCGTGGGGTCTCAAAAAGTCTTTAAAAGTCTAAAATTTCAAAATCTATATTTTAGGGCTAAAAAAATGTCTTAAATTTGCTGAATTATTGTGTTGAAGTCTTAATCTTTAAGAGGTCTTAATTCCGTGCGCCGTCGTAATCCTGCCTCAAGCGCTCAAAAAAAAGCTTCCTACGTGTCCTATTATGCTTCTTTCATGGCTGTTTTGTTCACCGGTAGAGCTTTGTAAATGCAGGCTGACTGAATAAAGTAAAAAAAAAAAAAAAACTGCAGCGCGCTGCGTGTGTGGCTCGAACAGAGCGAGGAGGAGAGAGGAGAACAGAGACTGTTTTCAAAGTTATTTTACAAATGACCGACGCGACGCAGAGAAAACTAAAGGCTGAGTTATAAGTCTTCCAACGTGTGGGAGCACCTGACGCTTCATGAAGATAAAAAAACTGCTTTGAAAAGTGGCGACGCGACACGAGATAACCACGTGGATGAAACATAAACATGACAGAGTTGGAAACTAACTTCACCACACAGCAGGTAAAGTCTCTACATTAAACCACATTTGTTCTGTTTCAAAGTGAGAAAACGTAATGTCAGTGTCTGGTAGCTGCTGAAGCTGCTTGTTTCTTAGCTGTGACAGAGAATGTGTGTGTTTTTATTTTTAATTTAATGGTACAAGCAGTGTTTAAATGTGATTTATAAATAAATCTAACACAAAGATTATGATAATTTAATGATTTAGCTTCAACTTTTAATTTGCTGGCAAATTCTGAAGACACTGCATTGTATGGAAAAATGAATTGCATTCAAACAGGAATTACAGTAATTTATTTCATCTACTCAAGTGTGTGTAATTAGTATTTTATATTTGTGTGTGTGCGTGTGTGCGCGTGTGTGTGTGTGTGTTTAACCTAGCACTGTAAGTGAAACAAGGTATTTCTTGAGTTGCTGTAAATTATGATATAATACATATAAACTCTCTCTCATTCCAGAAAACAACAATGAACAATGACAGCCTTCATGATGGACAGACATCATGCACACCACAGCAAGCAGCAGAGACTGAAAGATCCTTACATGAACGTCACTGACATGAGGCCTCTGTCGATGGTTGAAGACGAAGGCTTCACTGCCATGATGCCCACTTTTAACCCAGGTTACAATGATCCACACTTGTAATGGTAAATGGACTGTACTTATATAGCACCTTTCTATCTAATTGATACTCAAAGTGTGTTACACTGTAGTGTAAAGCACTGTATGTCCTCATTTACCCTTTCATACAGCACTCTACTAGATTACAAAGAACAAATCATTCTAAAGAGACTAATCAGAGCTTTAGCTCACATTCATAAACCAATGGGGCACACATGGGGTTCAGTGTCTTGCCCATGGACACTTAGGCATGTGACTGCTGGTGGATTCCAACCCCCAACTCTTGCACTGGAGGATGACTGCTCTAACAACTCAGCCACAGCTGCCCCATCCAGGTTAAAACAATCCACACCTTTAATCATGGCTAGATGTTTTTGTTCTCCATTATCAACAACACTGCATGTAGAATGTGTTCATTTCGTTTTTTGAATAAAGTTACTTTTCAAGTAATTTAGTAATTATGCATTTTTTCTGTACATTTCTGTCGTGTACATTTGTTGTGAATAGGTCTTAAATTTGATTCGCACTGGTCTTTAAAAAGCCTTAAAAAGTCTTAAATTTGAGTTGAAACCTGCAGAAACCCTGTTTTTTACAAGCATTTTTTAGACCATTTGTCATCCAAGGTTGATTAATAATGGTCATTTTCTTTGTATTAATTTTTTTTACACATGTATACATATATAGAAAGGTGAGACTTGTTTATGGATTTTTCCAATTTTTTGCCAATAATTGGACAAAGCGACTTATATAAAGCGACTTCAATTAAACTGCTCCAAGACTGAGGCCATACTGATTGGCACCCCTCACCAGGTACAATCATCTACTATCCACCTTATTCCTAGCCCCCATGATGCCTTGCGCGAATTATGTGTACGTCTTCCGCCGGAAGTGAGAGCAGCAGTTAAAGCCCAGTCTACTGGCTGTGTATTTTTCACGTTTGTTTTTTTGTTTTGTTTATTTCTAATTAATTGCAATGGTTACTTCGTGTTGGGTTAGTGGGTGTTACTGTCGGGTAGACGTTTGTTCAAAGCGCAGTTTTCACTTCATCCCAAAAATAAGTAAACGTGAAGGATTTATCTCCCTCGGAGGAGCTGACAGCTGCCCCTCCTCTGTCCCGGATCTGCTCTCGAAGACGTCGTGTTCAGATCACGTTTTCTCCGGTAAACAAAATATTCTACATAAATCATTTTGTGAAACAATTTCAGAACAATGTGAGAGTATCATTTTCTCTGTGTTGGAGCTGTTGTTTATTTTTTTCTTCATGATTTAGCATCGTCTACTAGCTGTGTTAGCTTAGCATGTAGCGTTAGCATCTGTTAAAGTATTTACTAAACAAATCTGTGGATAAATAATATAAACACATGTGTGTGTAATACATTTGCAGTACATACATATACTGTGTGTATGTGTATACTGTATGCACACTGTATATACATACATACTGCATTGTTTGTACTGTTTTGATTGTAGCTCCCTGTTACTCTCATGTGAATAAAGCAGTGGGATGCTGTCTGTACAGAAAATATTCCATAACACAAGTTCATCTTTTGGTTATTACTACATTTGTTCTATTGAAATATTTATATTTTCAGGAAGGCCTACATACAAGTCAAACACAGACTGGTCACCCACGCTGAAGTTGACAGACACACTTACTCTGATCTTACTCTAATCTTTGTGAATGAGTAAAAAATTTAGGAGCAATTGTATTTATTTTTTCTACTTTGAGTAGCAAACTTGGTCTTATTTTAGACTTTGTGATGCAAACATGACAGTTTCTTCTTCTTCTTCTTTTTTTTTTTTTAAGGTACAGACGAGTGAAGGGCCAAGTTCCATCGTCTTGGATTCCGGAGGGGTTTGCTGCTTGCTCCAGTCGTCCAGTGGTCGCCCAGTGGTCGTCCAGTGGTCGTCCAGCGGTCGTCCAGTGGTCCCACATGATTAGGAATCTGTTCCAGTTTGTTTAAAATCAGAAACTGCCCACCATTTCTTGTTGAAGAAGTATCTGGTATTTATTCTGGTATTTATTCAGCAGCCAATCATTTTCATTAAAAGACGTCAAATCACCCACAGTTCTCATATTGTATTCAGTTTCAACTGTTTTTAGTTTATAATTATAGCTTTTATTCTGAATTTTATCAATCTCCTCCCGGAGGAAGAACCATACAGCAACATGCATGTTTCTAAGTTTTGTACTTGTCAATAAAAAACTAAACCGTTAAGTTGCCAAAAAAACAATCACATCTAGTTTTTTTTATTTGCAGTAGAACTTCTCATTAGACATTAAACAACATATCTTATTGAAATAAAGAAGGTGAAACACAGCAACACCAAATGTACTTCAAACGCAGATTTATTTATAGAAATTATATTTTCACTCATTTGTTGCTGTGGTACATAACTGCACACAAACTTCTGGACCAACTGGAGCGTCATCCATCCCTGGACCAACTGGAGCTTCATCCATCCCTGGACCAACTGGAGCTTCATCCATCTCCTGGAGCTTCATCCATCCCTGGAACTCGCCTTATGCAGAAATATAACAGAAAGGAGGAAAGTAAAAGTACAGTATACAAACATTAGGGTTCATTTATGAACATACACAAACACACACACACCTAGATTATATATATAACTAAACACACACATATTATATATATATATATATATATATAAATAAACGCATATATAAATGAATGCCCTGGGATTCCCCCGGAGGAGCTGCTCCAAGTGGCTGGTGAGAGGGAAGTCTGGGCCTCCCTACTTAGGCTGCTACCCCCGCGACCCGACCCCGGATAAGCGGAAGAAGATGGATAGATGGCACACACACACCTAGATTATATATATAAATAAACGCACACACGCACACCTAGATTATATATATATATATATATATATAAATAAACACACACAAACACACCTAGATTATATATAAAAGAAACCCACGCACACACACACACCTATATTATATATATATATATATAAATATATATATATATATAAAAAACACACGCCTATATTATATATAAACACACATCTATATATATATATATATAAATAAGCACACACACCTATATTATATATATATATATATATATATAAATAAACACAACACACACCTATATTATATATACAGTATAAATAAATATACACAGACAGCATACATACAGTATATAGGTGCGTGTGTTTATTTGCCAGTTATGCACGAAAATATTAGTATCATTTAATCACTGACTACATAAAATCATAACACTAAAAGCTGTCTCTTAAATCATACCTGGTGTTCTCGATCCTCTGGAGGATACAGAGTCTTTTTTCAGGTGGTTTCTCGTAGCCCAGCCACAAAGAAGGATGCGGGTTTTTGTTTTCGGAGCATGTTCAACACACACTAGTTGCAGCCACAAATTCAGCTTCGTCTGATTATTCTTACAGCCACGAACAGCGCAACAGGTACCAGAGCTCCACAAGACATCTTCGTGACAATTTTAGCTCAAAATAACAGAAAACAGAACTTTAACAGAACTTCAACGACGCGCACAGATAAACAAGTAAACAACGAGGAGCCAATGCAGAAATTCTACTTCCGGGGTCAAACGGAAGTAAGTCCCATAATCGCAAATACAGTGCCACCTTCAGGAATATTGTGGATAAAAAGTATCATTACCGTCTGCTGGAGTAACCCCTCGCTGTTTGCTGCAGCGAGGTGTACTTGGTCTGCTGACTTTGCCAAGTTTCCATTGTGAATCATTCCTCAAAATATTTTCATTCACGTGTCCCTTCTTCAACCTTCTACAGTACTTGGAAACACCGCTGAGCAGCTGACCCGCTTCTTTAAGGAATTTGTAAGTGATCATTGAAACAGCGCCCCCTTTATTTCCGGAGTGCAATGGCGCTACTTCCATATATGGTATGGCTCGTCCGTCGGGCACGACCCCGCCCCTTCCTGCAGGCTGCAGCGAGGGGTTACTCGAATCAAAGGCCGTCGGCCGAGCTGGTGACGTCATGTCCACATTTTTTTTTTTTTTTATTGAACATTTTAGAACATACATATTTACCAGCAGCCACCACCAGGTGAAAATGTTGATGTCAAATCCTGTACAAAACAGCACAAACTATTTAACTGAAGAATTATTCATTGGTAACTCTGACCCTTTTTTAAGTGAAAAAACAAATAACAAATGTATTAGAGAATTAATAATTAGAGAATGTATTAGTAAACCTGCTTCTATATTCTTCTGGGATAATTTATTTAATGATATCTGTTGGAAAGATGTTTGGTTGTTACCTAGAAAATACTTTATAACTAATAAGATTCGAGAAGTGTCCCTAAAGATTCTGCATAAATGTTATCCTGTAAACTATATAATCTCCAAGTACCGTCCAAACGTAGACCCAATGTGTTCACTCTGCCACAGCTCTGAGGAGACCATCATCCATCTCTTCTGGGACTGTTCTCATACTCAGGTGTTCTGGAAAGACATTTTCATGTATGTAAATAGAAAGTTAGAAATTGACCTACCATTTGACGCTAAAATTATACTGTTTGGTTTCTTTTGTCCAAATATTTCAAGTGAGAAAGTTTTTGTTGTAAATTTAATACTACTATTAGCCAAATTTTACATCCACAGCTGTAAATTCTCCTTGCTAAAACCTAGATTTATAGTGTTTTCTAATTATATTTCTTCTTACTTATCTACTTTAAAGTATTGTACTAATGCTAAAGCTTTAAAAACTAAAACAATCTGTAACGAATTTCTGTTGTAAGCTGCCCAAGACACATTTTTGTTTTTGTTTATGTGCCTTTATTCTCTGTTGTGCTATGCATGCCTTAAGTCTCGAGCCATGTTTGACATTGTAAGTTTTTTTTGTACTTGTTTTTTCTATAAAATAAATAAATAAATAAAAATAAAAATAAAACACCAGGGGGCTCAATTAATTTGCAAAACAGAAATTATGCCTACTCCATTAACAGACCATAAAGCAATTGTATTAACTTTAAACTTATCTCCTGATAAGCCAACTCAAAGATACCCAGCATACTGGAAACTAAATAGTTCTTTATTACAAAACGAATCTTTAAATGAAATAATAAGAAGAAAAATCTCAGAACGTTTTGAGACTGCAGAAGATACAGGGGAATATCAAAAACAATGGGAGCTTTTAAAATATGAGCTGAGAAGATTGTTTATAGAAACAAGTTCTAAACTAAAAAAGGAAAAGAAATCAGATGAAAGTAATCTGATAGCCAAATTAATCTCGCTATCATCCATATTGCCTGAAAATCTATCTGAACAACAGCAAGCAGATCTCCTAACTGCACAACTAAAACTTGATCAATTATATATCAATAAAGCTAAAGGTGCATTTGTACGTTCAAGAGCGAAATGGTTAGAGGAGGGTGAGCAAAATTCTAGCTATTTTTTTAAGTTAGAAAAACAAAGGCAAAATAAAAATAGTATAGACTCTTCAAATGGTGATATCATAGAAGATCCAAAAGAACTACTGTATCTAAAATGTGTGAGAACTTCTATAAAAAACTATATACCTCAACCATTTCACCTGCTCATATGAATGATTTCTTTAACAATCTAGGTAATATTAAGACAATTGGAGATTTCAAAAAATCAATTTGTGACTCTCCCATTACGCTTACAGAAATCTCAGAGGCTATTAAAAAACTTAAATTAAATAAATCTCCAGGTACTGATGGGCTAACTTCTGAATTTTACAAACTATTCACGGAAGAACTTGCTCCCTTTTTGCTGAATGTTTTTAGAGAAAGTATAGATAAAGAACAATTACCGTCCACTCTATGCCAAGGCTTAATTACACTCATCCCAAAACCACAAAAAGATGTATTAGTTTTAGATAACTGGCGCCCCATCACATTATTAAATAATGATTATAAAATTTTAGCATTATGCTTAGCAAATAAATTGAAAAAAGTACTTCATGATGTTATTGGGGAAACTCAAAATGGTTTTATGGCGGGAAGACACATAATTGATAATATAAGGCTTATCTTAGATTTATTAGACTACGCAGATTTAATATCAGAAAATAGTTTTGTTCTCTTTCTTGACTTCCATAAAGCGTTTGACTCACTGGAACATGATTTTTTATTTAAAACTTTGGATCTGTTCGGTTTTGGTGAGCACTTTAAGAAATCAGTTCGCACCCTTTATGCTGGAAGCAATAGCTCAATTAAACTAGCTCATGGAACCTATTAAAACATGTCATGACACAGAGATCTCAGGAATCCCAGTAAAACACAAAGTTAAATATCTTGGTATCTATATTATAAAAGAAGAGGACCAAAGATTAAGTGATAACTTTAATCCCCTTGTTACTGTAATTAAAAAAAATCAATTTATGGGTACAGAGAGATTTATCCATCTCCGGTCGTGTATTACTTTCTAAGGCTGAAGGTCTCTCCAGTTTGGTGTATGCAACTTCTGCCCTTGAGGTTCCCAAGGACATCATTTCAAAAGTGGATAAAACATTGTTTGATTTTATTTGGAAAAAAAAGGTTCATCTAATCCGAAAAAATGTTATGATAAATAAGCTGTGCTCTGGTGGGTTTAATGTATTAGACTTACAGACTCTAAACTCCTCCTTTAAAATTAAATGGATCAAAAGATATCTCTTAAATCCAAACTCTTTGTGGAACTTCATTTCAACACATGTATTTGAAGCATTGGGTGGTTTGTCTTTTATTTTAAGGTGTAATTACAACATTGACAAAATTCCGATCAAACTCTCCAACTTCCACAAACAGCTGTTTTTATGCTGGACTTTGGTTCACAAACACAATTTCTCTCCACACAAATACTATATCTGGAATAACAAAGACATTCGTTTTGTAATGAAATAATGGAACTGTAAGGTATTTAAACACTTACTGAGCCACCATTATTGTAAATGCGCGAGTTCTTCCTTTTTCCGATACTAAATTGCTTTTACTGTAATTAGGAAAAATGTAATTTCACGAGAGGCTTCAACTTATGTTGGTCTACCAAAAAAATAGACCTTTTATTGAAACTATCACAAAATTACATTAAACATTTGTATCGATATTAGCTCTGATTTAATAACTACGTTGACAAGAATTCAAATTAAAACAAACAGACAGTTTAAACTTAAACTGTTGGCACATTACTTGACAGATTAAAAGCTTATGAAAAATAAGAAATAGGAGGAAGAAGATGAAAGCTAAGTTAGCTGAAGTTGATTATTTTGAAACAATCAGGGTGGCAGCCTTTCCCATACAGGTCTTAGCTGGGCTTCTCACACGTTCAGAACACATCAACGCCTCGTTACCTGTTGACGATATGTCTTGGAGATAAGAGTTGAAGTTTGTGGACATTAACGGACTGTGTTGTCCAGTTCACGTCCAGATGACCTCCGCGTGTGTGAACTGATTCAGACGAGCAAGAAGGACGCTTCTCCCGGCAGGAACAGGACCAGCTACTGGCTGAACTTTCAAAGTAAAACTTCAGAAAACAAATTCTTTCAGAAATGAGTGAAAGGATCACAGTAAGGCTTTACTATGATTCCAGCTGAGACGTGGGTCGAGTTGACATATGACCGGAACGTCTCCAGCTTTTCCAGAGGAGAGAAACCAGTTGCGAGTTAGTTCTCTTCCAAAAACTAAAGAAAAAATGCAGGAAGTGCCCTTTAAGAAGGGGGTGTGACTTAGTCACATACTTCCTGCTGATTGGCTGTCCATCACTAGAGAAGGAGTGACTTTGCAAGTGAGTGAGTTTGAGTGACAGATGATAGGGTAGACAAAACATAGAAAACATACGTGAGAAGATGCAGGTGCATGTGAACAAGCAATGTAACTTGTTTTGAGAACAGATTCATTGTTTTTAGAAAGGACGGGAGACCGAAAGCAAGCTATGTCTAGCACTTTTCCTTCGAAACAAAAACAGTTCAAACAAATACGAAGGATTGTTCATTCAACTTTAGACACTTATTCTGCATAGAGCAGACAGTTTAAAGCACGATCATTCTGAGATGTTCTCTTAACTTTGTCATATTTAAAATATACCAGCTTAGTAAAATCATCATTAAATGACAAAAATATACTGTTGATCAATTCTGAATTAACACACATTAAAGAGAAAGTTCAATCTGATTAATTAGTGTCCATTAATTCATAATAATTGTTAACCAAAATAGTGTCTACTCGTCTCCTTGAAGGCTTCAAGAAGGTGTAACACTGAGAGTTCCAGAGAGATGCAGAGAGGTGTACTTGAAGGTCAAGCCTAAAATATCAGAGGTTAGTATCACTACAGTTTTAAACATAAATCTATTTTCTTTAAAAATTGGTTTGACAGAGGAATAGTTCATGCACATCAGTTATTCAACAAAGACGGCAACACTTACTCTTACAGTGAATTTTTAACTACGTATAACTTTCCAGTACTACCAAAAGAATTTGCAATTGTCTTTGATGCAATTCCATCTGGTGTGAAAATGTTGATGTCAAATCCTGTACAAAACAGCACAAACTATTTAACTGAAGAATTATTCATTGGTAACTCTGACCCTTTTTTAAGTGAAAAAACAAATAACAAATGTATTAGAGAATTAATAATTAGAGAATGTATTAGTAAACCTGCTTCTATATTCTTCTGGGATAATTTATTTAATGATATCTGTTGGAAAGATGTTTGGTTGTTACCTAGAAAATACTTTATAACTAATAAGATTCGAGAAGTGTCCCTAAAGATTCTGCATAAATGTTATCCTGTAAACTATATAATCTCCAAGTACCGTCCAAACGTAGACCCAATGTGTTCACTCTGCCACAGCTCTGAGGAGACCATCATCCATCTCTTCTGGGACTGTTCTCATAAGACATTTTCATGTATGTAAATAGAAAGTTAGAAATTGACCTATCATTTGATGCTAAAATTATACTGTTTGGTTTCTTTTGTCCAAATATTTCAAGTAAGAAAGTTTTTGTTGTAAATTTAATACTACTCTCAACCAAATTTTACATCCACAGCTGTAAATTCTTCTTGCTAAAACCTAGATTTACAGGTCCCTCTTGTAAATGAGTCCCCGTGGCTCAACGAGGCTAGCCTGTATAATGAATGAATGAAAAATTGTACTAATGCAAAAGCTTTAAAAACTACAACAATCTGTAACAAATTTCTGTTGTAAGCTGCCCAAAACACGTTTTTGATTTTGTTTATGTGCCTTTATTCTCTTTTGTGCTATGCATGCCTTAAGTCTCGAGCCATGTTTGACATTGTAAGTTTTTTTGTACTTGTTTTTTTTTTATTAAAAAAAATAAAAAAATATGTGGACATGACGTCACCAGCTCGGCCTCTTTGTTTTCAGATTCAGATTCAGATTCAGATTCTGTTTATTATCGCCATTGTCAATGAACAGGATTCACAGACTAGGAATTTGCTTCGGCATAACGGTGCATAAAATATAGAAACATAAAACATAAAAAACATAAACCATAAAACATCAATACAATCAATACAATATTCAGTAAACAAAACCTACTAAGAAACAGCACAATTAGAGTGGTGCAATCAAAATACAGTGATACAGTGATTCCCAATCAAAATACAAAATACAGCGACCAAGGCAAGTTATGAGGTAACATGGTTATGAGTGTTCAAAAGTCTGACAGCAGAGGGGAAGAAACTGTTTTTATGGCGGGAGGTTCTGGTCCCAATTGACCGAAGCCTCCTGCCTGAGGGGAGTCGTTCGAACAGACCGTATGCAGGGTGAGAAGGGTCAGCTGTGATCCGACCTGCTCGCCTCACAGTCCTGGAGACGTACAGGTCATGGAGAGATGGGAGACTACAGCCGATTACCTTCTCAGCAGAGCGCACAATGCGCTGCAGTCTGTGTCTGTCCCTGACAGTGGCCCCGGCGTACCACACTGTGATGGACGCGCTGAGGATGGACTCGATGATGGCCGTGTAGAACTGCACCATCAGCTTGGCCGGCAGCTTGGCCTTCCTCAGCTGTCGCAGGAAGTACATCCTCTGCTGAGCCTTTTTGATGAGGGAGCTGATGGTTGGCTCCCACTTGAGGTCCTGGGTGATGGTGGTGCCGAGGAACCGGTAGCAGTCCCCAATGATGATGGGGGTGTTGTTAAAGGTGATGGGGGGCAGAGGGGCTCTGTCTTTCCTGAAGTCCACAATCATCTCCACTGTCTTCTGGGCGTTGAGCTCCAGGTTGTTGTTGCTGCACCAGGTCACCAGCCGACCCACCTCTCTCCTGTACGCAGACTCATCATCATCCGAGATGAGCCCGATGAGGGTGGTGTCGTCCGCAAACTTAATAAGTTTTACGGAGTCATGGTTGGAGGTGCAGCAGTTGGTGTACAGGGAGAAGAGCAGAGGGGAGAGAACACAGCCTTGTGGTGAACCTGTGCTTATGGTCTGAGTGTCCGAGACAGCTTTCCCCAGCCGCACGCGCTGACTCCGGTCTGTCAGGAAGTCAGTGATCCACCTGCAGGTGGCGTCAGGTACACCGAGCAGAGAGAGCTTGTCTTGGAGCAAAGCAGGAAGGATGGTGTTGAATGCAGAGCTGAAGTCCACAAACAGGATCCTAGCATAGGTTCCTGGGGAGTCCAGATGCTGCAGGATGAAGTGGAGGGCCAGGTTTATGGCGTCATCTACAGACCTGTTAGCTCTGTAGGCGAACTGCAGAGGGTCCAGGAGGGGATTGCTGATAGACTTGAGGTGGGATAAAACCAGACGTTCAAAGGTTTTCATGACTACAGATGTGAGAGCCACAGGTCTGTAGTCGTTTAGTCCTGTGATGCATGGCTTCTTGGGGACAGGGACGATGATGGAGGACTTGAAACAGGCTGGGACATGACATGACTCCAGGGAAGAGTTGAAGATTTCTGTAAATACAGGTGCTAACTCATTAGCACACTTCCTCAGGGTGGAAGGAGTCACATGATCCTGGCCTGCAGATTTGTGTGTGTTCAACCTTTTGAACCTAAGGTTCGTTGGCATTTTATCAGCCCTCTCAGTTGAAGTCAAAGTGTACCTTCGAAGCAGAAACTCTTTGAGGGCGCCATATTTGCCCACGTGCGGCGGGTCGCGCAGCAGCGGCATGGCTTTGCGGGTTGACTGCATATCCAGAGCCGACACGACCAAGAAGTACCTGGTTTCATCTGCGTTCACGCCTCGGAGGCGAAAGAGTGCCTCGATGTGCTGGAACCACGAAACCGGGTCGCTCTGCCAGAACTCCGGGAGCTTAACACTCGTTGCGGAAAAACCTAAAACTGTACCTTAGGTTTCCTTCGTTTTCCTTCGTGTTTTCCTTCGTGGTGCAGCAGGGCCGAGCGCAATTCGTGGCAGTGGCAGCTGCCACCGGAAGTGCCGCGAAGGCTGCCACAGAGGCTGCCACAGGGCTGCCACAGGGACTGCCTTGCCTTCCACAGACCACAAGGTGCCACTAGCTGCCACGGACTTTGTCAGATCATCTTCCACAGCAGTTTTGTGCAAAACTATTGCCGTTTTGTGTAAAAAAAAAAAAAAAAAAATTAATTAATTAAATAAATAAATGCTTCATCTTTATTGTATGTCCTTCAAAAATGACCTTCTGACGATGATGATTATATTATTTAATAAACACAGAACAACCTGTAATAGTGCATTTAGGAAACATGTCTAAAATAGTGCTTTGTGTGTAGGATGACTAAAAAATACATATTTCTTTTTTTAAATTAAAATTACTTATTAAACACATTGGTGTGCCACAGACTGCCACCAGATGCCACAGGTGCCACCACTACTGTCACCTGCCACGTCACCTGTCACCTGCCACGTCACCTGCCACGTCACGTGCCACCACTACTGTCACCTGCCATGTCACCTGCCACGTCACGTGCCACCACTACTGTCACCTGCCACGTCACCTGCCACCACTACTGTCACCTGCCACGTCACCTGCCACCACTACTGTCACCTGCCACGTCACCTGCCACCACTACTGTCACCTGCCACGTCACGTGCCACCACTACTGTCACCTGCCACGTCACGTGCCACCACTACTGTCACCTGCCACGTCACGTGCCACCACTACTGTCACCTGCCACGTCACCTGCCACCACTACTGGCATAGCGTTCTTTTGTTTCTATTTTTTTATAACTTAACTGTCATTCAGGTTAGTAGAGAAATGGTAACATTAAACTGACAGACTGATCCAACAGCCTCTCATTTTTTACAGACAGACAATCTCATCAAGCGACTTCAAAACATCCTGGACGTTACCGGGAATGAAGGTGTTGACCAACACATGATCACAGAAGTGCTTCTGCCAGAGGTGAGCCTCATACCGGGTGTCTGCACATCTTTAATGTCTTGTCTAAAATCAATGCCTTGACAAATGACAGAATTCTACATTAGTATTTTTATGTTTGTAAATGTGATCGGGCTTGGTGATCATTCCCGATCACATTTAAAAACACAGTAACATTTATGAGCTACTGTGTTTGTGATGGAGAAAACACTGACAACAATTAATCTGTTTCATAAAGACTTGTAAAAATTATATTTTTGGACAAGCGTAACATTCTACTCTGATATTGGCATTTCACACATTAACTGTTTGTGCTTAACTGCAATTTTACAGAACACAATCTGACCTGATGCCAAAAATAGGGTGACTAAAGAGGCGTGGAGTAATGTCAAATAATCACACAATGGCAATGTAACATTCCAATAAACCAAAACAGTAAAAAATACTGAAAAACTAATTTTTTAAATAAAAATGTGAAAATGAAAGAGAGGACACCTTAAAAAAAAATTGTAAATTTGAACAAAGTCCACTCCTTTCCCCTTCTGTGTTGTTGTGAAAGTGTTGTCCAGTAACTTCAAACTTCAACTGCCCTCTTGTCAGCTAGAAATAAAATTAATAAAAAATAAATAAAAAAATTCAAATATGTAAGTGGACATGACAAAAAACAAAATTTAAAGCATTTTCTCTACAGTTAATTTTGCTTAAGTTATGTTGTCATTTCAAACTGAGATTTACTGAGAAATAAAATAATATCTTGGTGTGGTTGTAGCCACCACAGTATATTTTATTGTATGGTAGTTCAACATATAAATACCATGCAATTAGTAATTTTACAACAGGTGTTATTGAAATGCATTCTAGGTTGTGATCCAGTGGCTGCAAAGAAGAGGCAATCTTTGCCGCTACCAAGTGGAAATTGTTCTTCAGGACAGAGTCCATCCATCCATCCATCCATCCATCCATTTTCTTCCGCTTATCCGGGGTCGGGTCGCGGGGGTAGCAGCCTAAGTAGGGAGGCCCAGACTTCCCTCTCCCCAGCCACTTGGAGCAGCTCCTCTGGGGGAATCCCAAGGCGTTCCCAGGCCAGCCGAGAAACATAGTCCCTCCAGCGTGTCCTGGGTCTTCCTCTGGGTCTTCTCCTTCCATGACAGAGTCATGGAATTTTTTAGGTAAATAACATTAGTGTTGTCCCAAAGATACCACGGGCATGCTAGATTGCAAGACTGTCTATTTATGCATTTCTTTATTTTATTAACAGAGACAAAGTAGAAGAAGAACAAAAAGAAAAAGAAGAAGAAACAACACCAGAAAATCAGAAAAAGCGCTCAATACAAAAACAACTGGATAATGTAATTTTGTATTGAGCGCTTTTTCTGATTTTATCATGTCCTGGACGACTGAGAATCTTCACCAACACCAGAAAAGGTCAAAAAATTTAAACAGACACTTGCTACAAAAACACTTCATAAATTTGCATAGGTATTTTAGTGCACATGGTTTTGAAACCCAGGTTAAAGGACACAGGAATTGCATTGACACATTTATAATGTAATTTAAAAGTACTGTATATCTTATTATAGATTGAATTGCCAAGGTGTAATATTTACAGGTAACAGTATTCACATAATAAACATATTAATCAACATATTTTTCTGCAGGGAAGCTCAATCTTGAGAGACAGCCATGCTGCGGCAGAATGGTGCAAAAACCAAATATTTGTTGGCCAGGTTACACTTCCTGCTGTCCTTGATTATGATGATCAAGACAAGGAAGAAGCTCTCCAGGCCCTCAACAGCTGGACTGAGGAAATGAATGAAAGTTCTCCAGCAGAACAATTCTCTTTTATTTTCAAAATGAAGGAGGACCATGAAAAGTTCTGCAGAGAAATTTGTGATGACAGGAACATGAAGGTGTTTGCTAGATTTGAGTAGCCTTTGTAAATAAAGACATTGCAACCAAATTCACTGTTTGTTTTTATTGCTGGAGCCTATTTCTATCTGAAATAGAGTGAGGAGGGATGTGCACAGTGTGATGGACCATGCAGTAAAAGGACAGTCAGGCACAGGTTTAGGTATTTATTACAGGTATTTATTTAATTAAAAAATTAATTAAAAATTTTTTTTTTTACACAAAACGGCAATAGTTTTGCACAAAACTGCTGTGGAAGATGATCTGACAAAGTCTGGCAGCACCCGTGGCAGCTCTGTAACACTTTGGCCATCTTGTGGCATGGGAATGACACCTATGATCAGTGGCAGGTGACAGTAGTGGTGGCACGTGACGTGGCAGGTGCCAGTAGTGGTGGCAGGTGACGTGGCAGGTGCCAGTAGTGGTGGCAGGTGACGTGGCAGGTGCCAGTAGTGGTGGCAGGTGACATGGCAGGTGACAGTAGTGGTGGCAGGTGACGTGGCAGGTGACAGTAGTGGTGGCACCTGTGGCATCTGGTGGCAGTCTGTGGCACACCAATGTAAGTAATTTTAATTTAAAAAAAGAAATATGTATTTTTTAGTCACCCTGATGATGATGATGATGAATTCAATTTATAACGCACTTTTCATTACTGAAAATCTCAAAGTGCTACACACATTGAATGCTACACACATTCATAAACCGGTAGCGGCAGACTACCATGCAAGGTGCTTTTCCAGACCTACCGGGAACAACTCAGGGTTAAGTGTCTTGCCCAAGGACACAACGACACATGGCGTGGGAACCGGGACTCGAACTGCCAACTTTTGGATCGGGGGACGACTGCCATTACCACTACGCCAAAGCACTATTTTAGACATGTTTCCTAAATGCACTATTACAGATTGTTCTGTGTTTATTAAATAATATAATCATCATCGTCAGAAGGTCATTTTTGAAGGACATACAATAAAGATGAAGCATTTATTTATTTAATTAATTAAAAAAAATTTTTTTTTTTTTTACACAAAACGGCAATAGTTTTGCACAAAACTGCTGTGGAAGATGATCTGACAAAGTCCGTGGCAGCTAGTGGCACCTTGTGGTCTGTGGAAGGCAAGGCAGCCTCTGTGGCAGCCTTTGTGGCAGCCTCTGTGGCAGCCTTCGCGGCACTTCCGGTGGCAGCTGCCACTGCCACGAATTGCGCCCGCTGTCTCTCCTTAACATTTGTCATTTGTTATTAAGTCATTCCATAATCGTACTCCTTGAATTAAGGTAGATCTTAGGTAGATCTAGTTTCTACTTTGGTCCAAATTTCCTTGTTCTTTTTGTTCACATTCTTATAATTGTACCTATCTGTAGTAAAATAATAAAATAAAAAAACTTTGGTCCAAATTTTTCCTGTACACACACACACACACACACACACATCGTGTTGTATATATCGTGATATATATCGTTATCGTGATATAAAAAAGTCCATATCGTGATATATGATTTTTTCCATATCGCCCAGCCCTAGTTCAGATGTAGACAAGAGTCCTGGAGCCAGTGAGATACTGGCATCATGGCACTAGAAAGCACAGCAGCAGCTTCATTTTTTGTTTTTCCATGAACATACAAAACAGTATCATCTGCATATACTGTAATTGCATTTTTACAGTTTTGCAAACATTTGGCAAATCATTAACATATAGGCTAAATAAGATTGGTCCCAGTATTGAGCCCTGTGGGACTCCAGCTGAGCAGGTAAGAAAGGTAGATTGTGAGTTTTCACAGATGTTAACAGCTACAGATACTAACAGCTACACATGCTAACAGCTACACATGCTAACAGTTACTGATGTTAACTGCTACAGATACTAACAGCTACAGATGTTAACAGCTACATATACTAACAGCTACAGATGCTAACAGCTACATATACTAACAGCTACAGATGCTAACAGCTACAGATGCTAACAGCTACAGATACTAACAGCTACACATGTTAACAGCTACACATGTTAACAGCTACAGATGTTAACAGCTACAGATGCAAACAGCTACAGATGTTAACAGCTGCAGATGCAAACAGCTACAGATGCTAACAGCTACACATGTTAACAGCTACACATGTTAACAGCTACATATGTTAAAAGCTACAGATGCAAACAGCTACAGATACTAACAGCTACAGATGCTAACAGCTACAGATGCTAACAGCTACACATGCTAACAGCTACACATGCTAACAGCTACAGATGCTAACAGCTACACATGCTAACAGCTACAGATGCTAACAGCTACAGATACTAACAGCTACAGATGCTAACAGCTACACATGCTAACAGCTACACATGCTAACAGCTACAGATACTAACAGCTACAGATGCTACCAGGGACAGATACTAACAGTTACAGACGTTAACAGCTACACATGTTAACAGCTACACATGTTAACAGCTACACATGTTAACAGCTACAGATGTTAACAGCTACAGATGTTAACAGCTACAGATACTAACAGCTACAGACACTAACAGCTACAGATACTAACAGCTACAGATGCTAACAGCTACAGATGTTAACAGCTACAGATGTTAACAGCTACAGATGCAAACAGCTACAGATGTTAACAGCTACAGATGCAAACAGCTACTAACAGCTCAGATGCAAACAGCTACAGATACTAACAGCTACAGATGCTAACAGCTACACATGTTAACAGCTACATATGTTAACAGCTACAGATGCAAACAGCTACAGATACTAACAGCTACAGATGTTAACAGCTACAGATGCTAACAGCTACACATGCTAACAGCTACACATGCTAACAGCTACACATGCTAACAGCTACACATGCTAACAGCTACAGATGCTAACAGCTACAGATTCATTCATTCATTCAACCTTTATTTAGTCAGGTAAATCTTTTGAACCTCAAGGGCTCATTTACGAAAGCGACCTGCTAAAACTAAAGAACAATGAACAGCAGTGGTATAATTTCCTTAAACAATAAACAATAAACAAACAAACAATAAACAATAGAAAACAAAAGAGAGAAAAAAAAAAAACAAAAGAAAGTTTTTTTTTTTTTTTTTTTTACAAAGTATCAAAAAACTAGCAAAACATTATAAGGTAGACGTATAAAATCAAAGACAGGAACAGATCTGCATTGGTTTTTGCCAGGATTCCAACAGATTCTGAAAACCATTTAGAGAAGTCAAGGTCGAGAGCTTCAGATCTTTTTGTAAGATATTCCATGAAGCAGGAGCGGAGTAGGAGAAGGCCCTTTTTCCAAGTTCAGTCCTCACTGACGGAACACTGCAGGTAATCATGTCCTGAGAGCGCACACTGTAGCTGCACTCACGCAAAGACATGTAGGAGGAGATGTATGAGGGCAGCAGACCAAGAAGTGATTTAAAGATGAAAATGTACCAGTGGAAGAGTCTGCGTGAGGTTAATGATGTCCAGTTAACCAGTGAATACAGGGTGCAGTGGTGGGTACGATAATCACAACCAGTTATGAATCTTAGTGCACCATGATAGACAACATCCAACATCCGCAGGGTGCTTGTAGGAGCATTCATGTAGAGAATGTCACCGTAATCAATGGAGGGAAGGAAAGTCACAGACACAAGGCGTTTCCTGACATTCAGTGATAGACATGATCTGTTTCTGAAAAAGAAACCCAGTTTAACTTTCAGTTTCTTCACTAGGTTTTCCACGTGGAGTTTAAAAGAGAGATGTGAATCAATCAGGATACCCAGATATTTATAGGAATCAACAAACTCAATAGGGACACCATTTGAAGAAAAAATCAGAGGAGGATCTGCTGGAACCGCCTTCCTATTTGAAAAAAACATCCCTTTTGTTTTATCAGCATTTAGGACAAGTTTGAGACGGAACAAATCTGACTGGATGATGTCAAAAGCAGATTGCAGTAACAGGAAAGCCTTAGCAACTGTTTTAGCTCGGCAGTAAACAACTGTATCATCAGCATAGAAATGTAAGGATGCATCAGGGATGCAGTGACCTACATTAGCTATGTAGATTGTAAAGAGAGTGGGTCCTAAAACTGAGCCTTGTGGTACACCATTTTTAACTGTTAAATAGCTGGAAGAAGTACCGTTATGTTGAACACATTGCCTCCGATTGGAAAGATAGTTAGAAAACCAACCGATGGTGTGATCAGAGAAACCGATTTCTGAGAGCTTATGACACAGGATGTTATGATCCACAGTGTCAAAAGCTTTAGACAGGTCTAAGAAAAGTGCAGCACAATAGTCCTTAGCATCCAATGCTTCAACAACATCATTCAGAACCTTCAGAGAAGCAGTTGTTGTGCTGTGTTTTTTCCTGAAACCAGATTGATGGAGAGGTAAGATGTTAAATGAGTCCAGATAATTTTTGATCTGGGAGTTTATCAGTTTTTCTTGAACCTTGGCTAAGATGCAGAGTTTAGAGATCGGTCGATAATTGTTCAGTGAGGTGGGGTCACCTCCCTTCAGCAAAGGAAGAACAAATGCTGTTTTCCAAGCATCCGGAATGGTGTTTTGGCTTATGGACAGATTAAAGATGTGGGTCACAGGGACTGTGATGATATGAGCAGCCAGCCTTAAGAAATAAGGTGGAAGTTCATCTGGACCTGCAGATTTTTTTGGATCAAGATCATTTAACAGTTTATTTACCTCACTGACTGAGAACGGAGAAAAAGAGAAGGTGTGATTAACAGATGGTTGACTTGTAGGAGGGATTTGATTTGTAGAAGTTTGATTATTAGATAAAGTGGCTGATTTTCCGTTTGTAACTGTGTCAAATAATGAACTAGAAGCAACAAAATGTTTATTGAAACAGTTCAGGATCTCGTGCTTATTTGACACAGGAACAGAGTCAACAAGAAATTGTGATGGGAGGTCAGATGATTGGGGGGTGCCTGAGAGAGATTTAATGGTTTTCCAGAATTTTTTTGGATCATTTAGATTTTTGGAGGTCTGAGATAAGAAGTAGTTACGTTTTGCGGCTTTGATGGCAGTTGTGCATTTATTCCTTAGCTGCCGAAATTTCAACCAATCAGTGTCTGAGTGTGATTTTCTTGCTGCGGCCCAAAGATGATCTCTCCAGTGTAGGAGATCAGCTAGTTCAGGAGTAAACCAGGGGCTGTCACGGCCCTTTATCCTGAACTGCCGGAAAGGTGCGTGTTTGTTTACAAAGAGAATGAAACTATTATGAAAATAGTTCCAAGCAGTGTTCACGTCATTGATTTGTAGGATATGTTGCCAATCAAAGTGGGATAGATCCCAAAGGAATGACTGTTCACAGAAACGTTTCAAATCCCTTTTTTGAATTATTCTGGGCTTAGCAGGTGGAAGTTTAGTAGATCTAAGAGCTGCTATTATGGAATGATCACTCAGAACGTTAGCAAATACACCTATACCAGGAAATTTGTGAGGAGCATTTGTGAAAAACAGATCTAAGGTAGAAGATTTTTCAGGACATTTTATGTTTGGTCTGGTGGGAGAATCGATAAGTTGTGTTAGATTGAGAGATAGGCAACATTCCTTGAATTTATCACAGAGGGGGGTCGACTCATTCCAATCAATGTTGAAATCTCCAGCCATAACAATCTCATTGTGTTTTAAATTTCCTATGAATTCAGTCAGGGAAGACAGAGCTTCAGGTGTTGCGGAGGGGGGACGATAACATCCAACAACAGTTAAGGGCTGACCTCCTTTCAAAGTGATGTTCACAGCTAAAGCCTCAAACTGGTTTGCGATTGTTTTTTTAGATGCAATCCTGGCAGCCAAAGAATCTCTGATGTAAATAGCGACTCCACCTCCCCTTGTATTACGATCACAACGATAGATCTTAAATTCATTGATTGCCAGGTCATTTTTCGAAACAGATTTTTTGAGCCAAGTTTCAGAGATAACGATCACATCTGCCCCAGAAGAAGTGATTAGGATTTTCAATTCATCAAGTTTTTTTAGAAGGCTACGAGCGTTTACATGCAGAAAACGGAGACCTGAAATATTTTTGAACTCATTAGGTGTACAGTAGTTAGTGATTGGCCCTGGGTTTGGCTGAATCCCTGAGATCAATAACAACATTAATATCAGGCATTTACTTGACTTCTTTGTCAGTGATGTGTAATTACAGCAGTTAACAGTGTGACATTTTGCCCCCATAATTGAACCATGTGAAACATTGATGAAGACACGATCATTCAGAGCCCAAAAACAATGAAAGTCGCTGTGATGGGCAGATCCAGATGTGTTGATAAGATTCAGTGATTCCAGGTAGTCTG